>VDFB02322793.1:0-168592 GCA_007258455.2 Sequoia sempervirens
AAAAGGATGGGACCCATAGTGTAGTGCACAATGCACCAAAATTCCTTTTCTATCTAGGATGCATTAAGGGAAAGTATGTGATAGCCAATGTGAATTTTTTTTTCAGTCATTGTGGTATATATGATGTGTATGAGCTAGTCACTAGTGTACTTATGATGTACATATGATCCCATCATCAATGTACTTGTGATGCATGTATGAGCTAGTCACGGTTGTGATGTGAAGTACATATGATCTCATCACTAAGTTACTTGTGATGTATGTATAAGATAGTCACAATTGTGATGTGATTTACATATGAGCCCATCATTAATGTACATGTTATGTGCATATGAATTAGTCACCTTGTGTATAAGTGACATATGCTAGAGCTAGTCACTATGTATATGTGACCTATGTTGGAACCAGTCACTACGTACATATGTGATGTGTATGAGCTAGTCACCATATGTATATCTGAGGTATGCTCGATTCAATCCATATGGGAATTGGGGAATCATGGAATGATATGAACCTTGTGTATTATGTATATGTGCACCCTACTGATTGGTAAGGTTTGGGTGTGGAAACAACACTTGATGGTGAGTTGATATCATTATGTTGCAATGGGCTAAGTTGATAGATTAATTGCAATGAATAACCTTGGTTTAAAGGAGTGATCAAATATCTTGAATACAAGAGGAGAGAATGAACTCTCTCTAACCTTGGTGGGTGAACCATGAAGCTTCGGATTCCTATGAATGGATACGTAGGCAGGGTCATCAGGAACGGATTTAACCTTGGGATCTTACTACTCCTATGTGTAAGTATATAAGTGGTGAATTCAGGTTGATTCCACCATGATGAATGGTGAAGTATTGAATTTAACACCTCTAAATTGCATAGAAGATGCTTAGTTGATTAAGTTGGAATTTTTTCTAAATTTATCTAGAAAAAAAATTGGTAGCAATTGAGGGGCAATTGTTACATGGGTATCAGAGAAACCAGGTTCACACACTAGACCTATGTATCTCACTTGACTTTCGAAAAGGTAAATTGTCTTGCACTACTAATTGACCATAACTAATTTGGCCTCTTGGTATGAGAGTAGTTGCTTTGAACTTTTTAAATGGACTTTTAAGCTCAAGAGATGTATGGCTTGTCCTAATGAAGAAAACATAAATGCATGAAAATGGAAGTTGGATATATAAATTTTAAAAGGAAATTTGAGTGCACAATAGAAGGTTATGTCATTTGATGATTTCTATTTCTCCTAACCCACCTATTGGATTTGATTTTTACTCCTTGTTATGTGGATATTTTCATTGCATATTTGAAGGTATTAAAATATTTCTTATGGTAGGAACAAGAATTGATGGGAACATAAACTAAAAATAACTAAGGGTGTATGTTTTAATGGGTTAGTATGTGTTAAAGACATAGCAATAGTACCCTCAATGGGAATTTTTAACTACCTTAATACTTGATGACATAGTCAAAAGTTGGGAATGAGCTTGTACGATAATTGGCATGATATGAAGTGATGTAAATAGTAACTTTCAATGAACACAAAGATCTTGTTTATATTAAGTATACTTGCTTGAATTAAAAATTTCTAATTTTAGTTTAGTTGGACATTATGATATGTGTTATCAACCCATGAAGCAAGTAACTTGATTATATCCATAGAACTTATGTGAAAATGATTAAATCAATTAAAACATATATGGTGTACTTGACAACAAAGAATGGCCATTGATGCATGGTACCTTGATACCTAATAAGGATTAATTGGTAAATATGTGTACCTGATGGTAAAACATTGAACCCTTTTAAGAAAAATTAATCCACAAGATCAAAATTTAGGGTTGGATTGAGTGAAAATGCTTACGCAGAGTATATTTTTTAGTGTTTTCCATCTTAAATATTACATAACTTTATTCCAAACTTATCAAATTAAGGGAAATGAAACCCTTGGGAGGTAATGATAATATGTTCAAGATCATATAGATTGGGTAATAACCCAAAATTTTAAAGAAAGTGACATATAAAAGATCTAAATTGATGACTTGAGATATCTAGATAGGCTAAGATGAGAGCACTAAATGATTGGAGTATAGCTAAGGCAAGAAACAAAAAAATGCAACTTCCTTGTAAGTTGAACTAGCTTATTCCCAAGGGGGGAAGGATGCCACATTCACATAAAAGAAGACCCCTTCACTTGGTTATTGTGGGATGATAAAATAAATAAATAAAGAAAACTTGTTAGTCAAAGGCATAGGGAGACAAATTTGGATGGAGGTATGGGCATCCTAGGCAACCTAGTCAGAAGGGACCATGAAATAAATTAGAGGAATGGAGCAGGAATGAAAAGGACGGTCGCAAGGCATGGCACCCATGCTCACAAAATAACCAAATTCTATGAATGGTGTGGGAAAATAGGCATCGACATCACCTTAAAAACTATCATGATCTGTCTAATGGGGTGTGTGTAGTTTTAGACAAAAATGCAAGGTTTTGAAGGAGAGTAGAGATGGAAAGGAGAGGGCATGGTCTGGAGGATTAGCATAGGTTGATAAGGGAAGAAGAAAGAGTATGGGATAAGGAACACAGGGATGTTCAAGCAAATGTGATTGGGAGCGCGTGAGAAGAGAGGAAGCCAAAACAACATTTACACAAAGGATTTGATAGAGATAATAGTCCCATGGAAAAATCTATGGTGAGGTAACTTATGATTGAAATGGTTGTGAAAGAGAACCCAAAAATGTTACTTCAGCTCTATGCCTACAATATCATGATTGCTCAGTTTATGAAGGTGATGGTTTAATGCTTCTAGAGGAGTCCTTTTACCTAGATGGAGAGAAGAATGCTTTATCCCATATTAACTCATTGAGGGCATGTGAAGTATTGTTGTGACTTTTTCAGCCAAAAAAACTCCATGAATCAGGTACCCATCATTACAAATAATTGGTATTAGAGCTTAATGTGTGCTTTTGTTATTTAGATGAAATATTTTATACTTCCACTAATTGTAGTCATCACTCCAAGCTGACTTTGACAAAAGAAATATTAAGTGACAAAAATATTAGTCTCTTCCCAAAAATTTACATGTTATCCATTGGAAGTAAATGAATTTTAAAAAGGTTGTTAAAATAATGAAATAGGTGTCTCTCTCTACACCCATATGGTAAATTTGTAAATATAATTAGAAGTTTAGACAAGGTACGATTTGATTAAAAAATGGATCAAAGAAATGTGGCCTCAAGGAATAGCTTAGTGGTGGGATGTGTTGAAAATGCCTATGTTAAAAGGTCTTAGAAATTTAAATACAAAACATCTTTCCTGTGTACACTCAAATTGGAACTTGGGAAGAAGGTCTAAAGGCCATCAAAACATAATTAAAATTGGGTTACTAACGAAATGATACACTTGCCAAGACCACTATCTATCATTATAGACTTCACGTCAACTCATGCAAAAGAATTTATAAACAAGCTTTCTCTTGAAAGATTCCAAACTATGACTAATTCTCTTTATAGCTAAAATTGTGTGAATAGGATTTGAAGTTTTGTATTCTATGGAGAAGAATGTTTCCTTATATTTGAATGAGGAACCATAGTTTTTACAAGTTCTTTATCTTGAAGAAGATATTTCATAGTCAATCTATATGCCTTCTACATACATTTTTGTTATGTATATTGGGTACAGTTTTTATTATATGAAGTGTTGGATTAAGCTCATTTGCATGGCATGATGGTGCTTTCATTTAAAATAATGTTGTAAAGTGAGTTGAATGTGGAAATATAATCATGAAGGTTCTTTGGTGATTAGTTCAAGTATGAATACTACCTTTAAATGACTCTTAAAAATAAATTAGAGATATAATAAAAGATTTAGTTTATGGATACATAATAATGTAAGTGATATTAATTTTATTTAATTGCATTCCAATCACATCATATTGAATTTTTTTTTAAAATGCAAATGGACACTTTTGGTAATCCACTTCAAACCTACATAGGGTATTTATATGCCTATAAAATATTTGTTTACCTCTTAAATATGAATCTTTATATTGGATCTATCAAGTGACTTTGAATAAGGGTTATTATAAGTTACATTAATGGTAGTATGATTTTGTAATACCTGATCTAGACAATTGCCTATTAATATGATGGTTTTGTTGAGTTTGAATTAAGAGATAATGTATATGTAAACAAACTAGATAACATATTTTGTTGTTTCATTGCTTACCAATAAGCTCATATTTTGTTATAAGTGGCTAGAGTAAATCTTTCATATTTTGAGAATTGGACTTAGAAGTGATGGAATTATTATGTGAACAAAAGAAGGATGTTATAGCCATAGTGAACTACAATACGATTGTGTACTAAATGGCAAGTGACTACTTTTAATTTGATAATGTTGTCAAGAGTGAGTTATGAGTTAGATCTTATATAGCATTTCTTGATACCCTACTGATGACCATTAAGGTCAAGTTTAGTCTAAATGGAGAGTTTGAATAAATTATCTAATTTGTGAATGGGGTCCTATTATAATGATATGGGGAATGGGACTATTATAAGGATATGGGGTGACACCACAAGGTAAACAAAATTGGAAGATTGAGTACTATTAGTATTATTATTGTATTTATATTTTTACGAGATGGTCTAATGGATATAGTGTTGTCAACCATCTAGATTCAACTTATGTATAGACCTTGTTTAGAGCAATTTAGAGCAAGTAAATAACTATTACGTTATGTTTTTCAAAGTTAACTAATGTTTGAATGGCCTTATTGAGGCAAGTAAATATTGAGAAGATATTATGTATATGTTAGTTATCAGATTGGGCACCTTGAAGTTTTATGGCACAAGATCACAATTTCATTTGTAATTTTCCTCTAAATTTTAGAGGTATAGCTCTCTCGTATGATTTAATTGGTTTTTCTGGGTATACTTTTAACCAAAAAGTAGAAAGGAAAGCAAACATTTGTGCATAACAATGACACAAATGCAATTTACAAGCATAGAATAAAGAGAGCACGAATAAATGAGACACAGATCATCCACTTCACACTCAGAGTGATAACCAGGAGATGAATAACAACTCTTTCAATGAATTCATTGGAATTCACAGATTCAACAATAAACACATTCATAGTCTGATATATCAGAAAATACATTGAAGAGTGACTAGAGAAGACACACAGGACGTTTAAAGTTAAAAAGAAACATAAGTTCACAGACTCAATTCCCTATGCAACAAACTGTGTTGAAAGAAAATAACTCTACTCCTTTCCCAGGCGAACAACATAAAAAGATCTGTTTATGTAGCCTTCACAGAAGCACCTTCCAAAATAATTTATCCAAAGATGACCTTTTGGTCTCCGTAACCACTTTTTGGATATCCGTTGCATATTCTCGAAAGAAATATTTTCCCTTTTCAAACGCACATATTGTAACATATTAGAACTCTTGAGAGAGACCCCTGGCAGATTTTTTTACTCCCCTGACGATGGCTAAAGTATTTACTCACAGCAACTTCTTTTCCGTGTAACCGTTTTCTTTAAAGAAACATTAAAATAAAATTACTGTGGGAAGAGCCACGTGGCTGGATATTTCGGGATTGTAACTGATTTTCTGGAATTGTCTTCTCTTTCTCTCATTTCGCGTGACTTTTTATATTCTCAACGGTTTTCCAGACATTCGTTTATCAGAAAAAGTGTCTTCTATGGAGCAAAAGAAACTACAAGTCGAATTAATACCAAATCCCTTTATTTTTACCCGTAGGTGGTCAGATGTTATAGCTTCATTAACGTTGATCTTCACAGTGTTAAGAATCTCTCCTGCTCGCTGCCTTTAAAGAAACTATATCAAAACATTAGCCCTTTCCATGGAATGTCCCAAACTTCGGAGCTAAGAATCATATTATGCCAACAACCTTTGTATTGGACCATGATTTACTAATCGTTCTTTTATGCATTCCATAACGATTCACAGTTATATTTGTTCATTAATCATTATAATTTCTTTCACCGCTTCTAAACACAGCTCAGTCTCTAAAAATCATTCGCTTAGGTGGCTGGTGTGGACCCATTCCCTTCGCTGTCCATTCCCGTTTACAAAGCAATCGCCGTTAATTATTTGAAATTCAAAGAGTTCCCGCTTGAAAGTACGGTAGATACCCGTAAACATTTGATATTCACCTTTACTGTATTTTATCTTTATTTTCCATACATGTCTGCTTCTCAACCATGGCAGAAAAATCTAGCCACTTAGAACATGGCTTTCATGGAGATTCTGAGACGTGGATATTTTTTCTGCAGAAGGGCACTTCACTGGCATCTTATTATATGGTTGCTGCAACGAGGATAATGGAAGCTTTGGAACAGGGTAATGGGCATTCATCAAAACGTAATGAAGTGAGGATTTTTGCCAGATATTACTGTTGGAAATTCTCTGTTAAGCATGTATGGGAAATGCGAAATCCTATAAGTCATCAATGTGCAATCTTTACCAGCATCCTACCTGCCTGTTCCAAAATCGAGCCTTTGGAACGAGGCGTCCACGTCCATCACAGTGTAAAGGAAAAGAGGAATTTTGTTAGATGTCTTATCTGCAACTGCCCTTGTAGACGTCTATGCAAAGGAGTAAACTCAAAATTTTAAATGGAAAAACAAAAAAAAAAAAGATCATACCCTATTCGCCCCTCAGATGAGAGATTTTAATATACAATCACGTTTTCTTGTCAAAATAGGGATATTGTTAACCATTCATATTGGCAAAGATGCTTAGTTCATTCGACATTATATTTGTAGCATGCCACTCTATTTTCATTTTGTATTTTTTTTTAATGTTTAGAGTATATAAATGTAGATTGATATTTATTTTAGTTTTATATTATTTTTGATTGATGATTTTCATTTGAATGTATTATTTTAGTATACGATTTGATTATTTTGATGTATTTATTAATCAAAAAATTAGTTTATTAAAATAATGTCTTATTTTCTTATTTAAAATCTTGTTGTTTTTAAATTGGATAATTTATTCACCTTCAATAAAATTGTAAATTTACAATTTGTCATTTTATTTTGAAATCTAAAGTTTCACATTTCAAATTTTGACAATCCTTAAATCTAATCATTACTCACTTAGAAAAGTACCAAAATTTTAATTTCATATATCTAGGATATGTATTTTAAAAATATCATCCTGAGACATTTGTACATTATGGAGAGTATCACTATGAAAAGAAAGTTTTGACAAAGCATTGAAAACATTCTTCTTCTAATTTGCATGTGAATCATTCAATCACATCATAAATCAATGAAAATTCAATTGTATTTTATCAATTGTCATCCATTATCAAGCTAACACTTCAAGGTACACTCTAACACAAAATAACAATTGGCTTACATTAGCATTATTAACGCTTTCTATAATGATATTCATTTTCCTATTAGTTGGAATGTGAAATCCTACAAGTCATCAAATTTGTGAGTAAACTTTAGCATGTGTGTGGAAGAAGGAAGATCAATCTATGCACATGGACAAGGTTGATGAACACCCAATAGAGGGAAGACTCCTAAAAACCATCTTCTCGATTGATGATATCTCACATATCCCTTCCAAGCTACTAGAAAAATAGACCCATTTCTTTTGTTTATTTACTTAATCCCAATAAATTTATTTATAGTTAGGAAAGTTTATAACTTCTTTTAACAAGTCATTCTAAGCTTCTCATAAGTAACATTCTAGTCCTATTTAGTGAGAGTATTGTTGAGCTCAAGAACACATGGGTAGTTTAAGTGTTTGTTTAAAAATCATACTATTTATTAATCATCTATAGTGGCAGATCATTATGATTAAGTGTTCATAATCGAGTTAGGGGAAAATGAATTTAATTACAAAACTATGGGGAGTTTATGGGAGGTGAGATGAATGGTTGATGTAATATTTATTTGACACAAAAAGAGCTTGCCCCTTAAGCATGTGATAGTCTTCAAACTATCTATCTTAATACTAGATATTGTTAGTCATAAATATAAGGAAAACACTTTTCCTTCAAGAAAATAATCTCATATGTTGCACCTTGAAAGGATTTTGACAAACACTCAAATAAATTTATGTAGGCTATATACAATTAATGATCAAGGATCAATAATCAATTTATTTTGTAACAATAACTAATAGCACAAGTTTTCTACTATCCTATATTGAAGGATCCCCACCATAAAAATTAATGGCCATGAACTAGCCAATGGTGCATCTATAAGAGCTTGGAAGCTTTGATAACACCTATAGAGTAAAAGAGGTTGTAATATTTATTTTCAATTTCATCATCCATTAGGCATGCTAACTCAATAAGGCATAGGATAGAGGACCAATGGTAGCTAATATGCAATACCATCAACCAATAAAACAATGTTACTTTAACACTCTTTATGGAGCCTTATATGATTACACATAATAATAGATCGTTTAAAAAATATTTGGTCCATCACTTGAAGAAAAAATCCCAAAAAATCCTTGTGAGTTGCAAGAGTATGCAATGTGGTAATTATATGTTATCATTGCTAACATCTACATAATTGAGAAAATAAAATTAGGGTTCATCTAATGGTGCATGAGGACCCTAATAAATTTCATGTGGTTTCTTACTTGAGCAATGTGAACTATAGGATGAAGTGAATATCAGATGAATAATTTACTCTAGGGCTATTAATGTGTTTTTTTATAATGACTATATAAATATACAAGCCATTGGATCAAAACAAGATCAATTACCACATTCTCTTTGCTAAATTTACATTATACAATCATAGAAAACACCAAAAGGGAACTTAAAAAATATAAAATATCATCATCAGAGCAATACCATCTTCCAATTTGAGGTCAAACAAGTAAACAAATAAATATTAATTGAAACTTGAATAGTATTAGGGGCTCAACCAATATTTTTTGAAGGGAATAAATATGTACAAAGGGTCTAATTTATTCTAAAACATAAGCTCATGAAGAAGCTCTTCAAACCTAAACATGACATAGGCTTTATTCCTTAACAATGAGGCTTTGATGGATTCCCAAAAAAAATAATTTATACATTAATGATTGATCTTATCTTAGTCCTAAATTAGGAAAAAATGTGAAGGAACTAAATCAATTCTTTGACTATGTGACATTACACACTGCACACACATGAACACAATGACATTACATTGGAATCTTAGGAAACTAGTGATAAGGATTCCCTTCACAAATATAAAAATAGCCTTACAAAATTATAATTAAATAATTAAAAAAATAAATATAATCCCTCCAAGGGATGACACAAATCTAATCAAATTTTAAATTTATAAAAATCTAAACATTAAAATAATCTAAATTCATTGGTTTGGGATCTAAAATTAAAGTTTGGTGTTTAATAGTCATTTTATAATACTATTATCATGTGTGTCTTATCTTGCATATGGGTTAGTCAAAAAATAATCATTTAAATTTATACTAAGCAATTTTAGAATCAAAACCTTAATCAAAATCATGCCTACTCTAAACTACTTATGTTATAAGATATATGGTTATAATTAGGTGATATAGTTAATAAAACAATTTATCATAATCCATTTGCCTTAAAATTAAAATTATTTTAGTTTATGAAATTTACAGTCATAATTCACAAGGCTCTAAGAATTATATCCTAATACTAGTTTACATAAAGAAAAAAGAAGAGAAATATTAGGGCATTATATTTGTCCCCTTCTCAGGGAGTTCCCTCTTAAAGTTGGAATTTAAAATTAACAATAGGTATAGTAATTGCATTTCTTGGGTTCCTTCAAATGTATTTAAATTAGTCCTATAGTAGTCCCATAACACCCTAACTTGAGTACAATGCTATAGTTTCGAATCCAAACTATGTGCCAATCCAATATTTTTGTTGGTTCTATATAAAGCTTGATATCTAGATCCATTTGTAAGAAACACTAGTTAATCACATGATTTAGGTTAGGAAGATACTTTTGCAACCGACACACATAGAAGAAATCATGTAGTCTACATAAGTGTGAGGGTACAATAAGTGTGTTGGTCACTAGTCAAGTATTTGCTCAAGAATTTCAAGGGGGCTATATATCTATTATTTTAATATTCCATTTTAAGTTTTTCTTTCATAAATACTTTATCTCTAATGTTAAAAGTGATGTGTATTTTATTTTATTTTATGCATATATGAAAAAAAAAATCATCTAAAACAAATAAAAACCTTTATAACTTGGCTCTATATAGTTTTGTTTGAGCTTGACAAAGAGGATGAAGCACCCAAAAACTTGAGAAATATTCAATGATCTCCCAATGATTTTGTTGATGCACTCTTAGATATAAGTTGATGGTACATTGTTTCTCTTGAATTTGACAACTTAGGTCAACTTAGATAACCCTATATAAGCCCTAGGATGACCTAAATAACTAAATAGCAATATAATAATGATAATATGACTTAATTAAGAGTTAATGTAGCCATAAGCCAACTACTCATAGCTTGATATACAATACAGGGGTAAGGGCATAACAAGATCTCCCATGTCGTCTGCAACCTATCATGGCTTGAAGGTGGCTCAATCTAAAGGCTATAGAAAGGTGTGGCTTGAGGGTGACTCTTTAATTATTATTAACAACTTGAAGAAGTCTTATGTCCCCTCATGGAGTGTTGAATCTCTTATAATGGATGCCATTGAAATCTTCAATTCCTTCGATGAATTTTATATTTCTCATATTGTTAGGGAAGGGAATGGCCTAGTGGATGTCTAAATGCTAACTTAGGTGTTAGCGGTTCTAGGGTGTAGGATGTGGACAACCCCTTCCCCATTGAGGCTCTTTCTTGTTTAAATCATGATCATCAAAATTGCTAAATCGGATGGCAGCCTCATTATGTTTTGGACTCACATGACCATAATCATGTGGCAATTAATTGTTTGGAGTGAAGGTGAGTTGGATCTTGATTGGGCCAATGGTACCCTAAGTAATTTTTGTATGGGTTAGTGTTCTCAGATGATTATATCTCTCTCCCAACATGTCATTGTCACATGGATTGTGGGTATTTCTTGGCCTTCCTTCTAGGGGCTTCTCTTAATTGTCTACAAAGTTCTCAAGCTCCTAAGTTCTGGTAAGTTTGTGACCATGGGAGGTGATAGAAATAGAGTGGAGCCATTCTCCTATGATATTGTGAAAAACAAAAAGGAGGTTTAGCGAAGATTGCATAAAGGTGGGCTTGCACCATACTTGGAGAGGCAAGTCATGGAAATAACCTACAAGCCACGACCTCATTTGTCAAAGGATGGAATAACAAGATTTTGAAATTGGGTGGCATTGAATTTGATGTTAATGAGGAATTCATTGCAAATGTCACCGATCTCTCAACGGAGGGCAAGAAGGTTTATCTAGAGATAAGAAGGAATCTAAGGTGGCTATGCAAATTTTCTTTAAATGGGATGAAGAACAAAAGCTTAAGCAAGCCAAGAGTGGTGGGTACTAGCACAGTTCCATCAAATCCTTGTGGGGTGATGTTGTTGAGGAATTGATGAGGTACATTACTTTAGAAGTCTTTTTTCTATTGTTAATGCTTATCATTTATTAAGGCTATGAGATTTCCACAATCCATAATGCTTATAGTTTGTTATTTTTGGATTTTGATTGTGTTTGAGTTTTTTCATCAACATTTCAAATCACACTCAGTGATCCATCATCAGGATAAAAGAGAGTATAAGGAGATGAAAGATGGTTAGATGCAAACCCAATTTGCTTAGATGGTTAGATGCAAACCCAATTTTCTTATAAGCAAATTGGGTCTGCATCTAACCATCTTTCATCTTCTTATGCTCTCTTTCATCCTGATGATGGATCATTGAGTGTGATCTGAAACATTGATGAAAAAACTCGAACACAATCAAAATCCAAAAATAAAAAACTATAATTCTTATCATTTTTTTCTTTTGAATCATTTTCACCATAAGAAGAAAATCTCCTTCCCATTCTATCTTTTGGCTTCTCTAGAGTATGGTCTGAAGGATCATAAAAGGAACCCTAAGAACCAGGCTATGTTGCATGTTGGTCTTATTCTGCTAATTACAGATTATGCAAAATATTTTTTGGTTCCTAAGCCAACTGCAATGGCTCCTAAGGGTAAGCAACAGAAGCCGACCTTGGAATATGAGACTATTTCATAAGAAGAGCTGGTGAGTTTGAAAGGGAAAAAGAAGAATGCAGTTCTAGAGTCCAGGAGTCTAAGTCAAAAGAGGATGAGGATTATGTTCCAGATTCTCAAGCCTCTATGGAAGTGATATTGCAACCTCCTACTCCGGGGAAGACTCGTAAAGGGGACTCAGTTCCTAACCGGAAGGATTATGAGACCTGTAGTGAGGAAGAGGTTGGTAAAAATCCTTATCAAACTAGGCATGCCAATCCTACTATCTTGAAGGATAGGATTAATATTTTTGAATATGTGTCTTTGCCGCCCCCCATTTTGGGGACTGAGAAAGAAGGGTTCGAAGGAGGGTAGCAAAAAGAAATCGGCTATTAGGTTTGCTAGCCTGATGTAGGAGATGCAAGTTGCTTCTCCTCTGAAGATGGGTGATGGGTAGGATGCTTTTGGATCTCCGAGTGTGGAATTGGAGATGTAGAATAGAAGGAGGTCGGTGGCGAAGGACATTGTTAGCTCTCTTCGCAAGATTCAAATGAAGATGGCTAGGGTTAAAGGTAAGGAGGCTTGTGCTAGCCAGAATAAGAATAGTACTTTCCAGGAGGGTGATCCAGAGGATAAGGATGCTTTTAACTTTGATCAGGAGGATTTTCCCAACATTTTGGGTATGGCTAAGGAGGACACCATTTCTTTGTTTAAAATATTTAAATGGGTTTTTCATGAGCTCAACATGACTAATGTTAGGGTTTGAGGTGCTATGAGCAAAGTGGGGGAACCTTCATAGTCTTTTGTTCAAACTCAAGTTGATGAGTTGTTTGATTCCTTAAAAATTATTTCTAAGGAGATGTTTGAACAAATAATTCTGACCTTGGAAGAACAAATGGAAAGGATTAGTGTGAAATTGGATAAGGTCATGGAATGGACTAAATATACTATGAGGTATGAGGCTAAGGGCCTATCTACTCTTAATGATAAGTCTAAGAAATGAATGGAGGTTGCTCCTAGTGAGAAAGAAGGTGTTGGTGAAAGGCAAGTGGTGGAGGAAGCTTTGGTTGACAAGGTTGTTTGTTCATAGAATGTTTTGGTTAATGAGGTAAATGTGGTTGGGACCAATGCTAGAACTCGCAATAAGAAAAAGATGCAAGCTAGGGTCCCTGCTAAAGAAATGTCTAAAGTCATGGATTCATGATCATCAGAAGACTATGAAGAGTGACATGGAAGCTGAAAATATTCTTGAGAATATGTGGTTCTGTTGTGTTTGTCCTTCCTTTTTGGCTGTTGTTTTCTCTATTTAGTTATCTTTCACTTTAGTTGTTCTTTTTTGTAAAGGGTTTTGAGGCCCCTTCAAAACCTGTTTACCTCTAATCAAAAACAAGATCTCCTATGCCTTAATTATTCAAATATATTGAGGATGGTTTCAAATTTATAAAAGTTGAAGATGAAAGGTTAAGGTTGGGATTTTATTTGATGATCAAAGTATAGGAATGTTTGAGATGTCAGGGTGAATGGAAAGCTTCCAAATGGAATCGTGTGATTGGCACACACTTATAGAGGAAGAGGATAAAAGAGATTTGAATGGATAGTATTGTCTTTACTAGGTCTAAGGGATGAGATTGAGTCATCTCATACATGTGTGAGAAAGACTACAATAAATAGAGCTTATGAAAAATGTCCTCTCACACATGTGTGATGACACATAGGAAAGAGGTATTTTTGATAAGTGTACTCTTGCACATGCTTGATAACATAGAGAATAGGGATTGTGACAAGTTTACTCGTAAACATGTGTGAGAATACATAGGGGAGTGGAATAGAATATTTTACTCCTCTCAGATATGTTAGAGATCACATGGGGATAAGCAATGGAGACATGTGACTTCTCTCAAATGTGTGAGAGATCACATGGGGAAGAGAAATAACAATTGTCTTCTCACACATGTGAGAGATCACATGTTTAATGTGGAGGGTTGATATTTTCTAGAACAAATGAATGGATAGGATTTTAGGGATCAGTGGGATTCAATGTGATTAATTAAATTAAATAAATTCATAAAATATAGAATGATTAATTAACTTTTGAATATTTTTATTTTTTTGGAACCCATGTGGAAGTGGTGTCTTCAAATAAGGTGCCATTATGATTTTCAAATTTTCATTTCTTATTCTTCTTTGTAGCATAAAGATGAAATCTTTGTTGTTTTAACATGTATGGAGGAATAAAATTATCTCTCTTTCTTTATTAATAGAGAACAAGGGTTTTAAGTTGGTTTTTGTGCTTAGGAGCATTAGGAGGAAATAAAGAGGACTTCATATTATCCTTATTTTCCCCTTTTTTATTTACTTTTTATTGGTTCTTTGTCATAAATTCATTTGGTATAATCAATAATTTTTGTTTTTGTTTACAAGAAATAAATATTTAATGTTCCTTACTCTTATAGTCATAAAAAATATCATTGAGAATATCCAACATCATTTTCAAATGTGAAGAAACTTGACTCTAAAATGTAATCATAATCATTTAAAAAATTTGGAATATATTAAAAATATTATAATCATCATAAGAAATATTATGTTAGTAACATGTGATAAAATGCTAAACATAATCATTATAATTAAAATCTTATATAAAATATTCAATATTTTTATCAATATAGTAGGGTAGTGAAAAAGGTCAAAAGATATGCCTCCCAAATGGGGGACACCATCAAAGTAATATAAAGCACATATGGACATGTATGTAGAGTATAGAAGCTCCAAATGTCAACCAATAATATTAGATGGAAATCCATCTAATAGATTGCTCTCATATCATTTATGTGGTTTGCAACCACCTTTAATGTTTGAATGTCGTTATGATATGATGTCATTAAATGTGCTTGATATATGTAGAATAGGAGAAATACCCTTTGTAATATTATGATTGTACTTGTGGGGTTAAATATTTAATTGTTCTTTTTGAATATTCTGCTTTTTCTTTCGAACCCATATGAAAGTAGCACCTTTTAAAAGAGGTGGAATTGGGATTTTTAAAAGTTTTATTATTCTTCTTTGAAGAATAAGGAGGAAATCATCCTTGCTTGGGCACATATGAAGGAACAAAATTATGTTATTATTTATTTATTCGTGGATGACAAGAGTTATAAGTTGGTTTTTTTGCTAGAGTATTGGGAAGCAATGAAGAGGGCTTCATTTTCTCTTTATGTATAGATGTCTCGGGATGATATTTTTAAATACATATCCTAGATATATGAAAATAAAAATTTTGCACTTTTGTGAGTAATGGTTAGATTTAAGGATTGTCAAAATTTGAGATGTGAAACTTTATATTTTAAAATAAAATGACAAATTGCAAGTTTACAATTTTATCAAAGCTGAATAAGTTATTCAATTTAGAAACAAGAAGATTTTAAATAAAAAATAAAGCATTATTTTTAATAAACTAAATTTTTGATTAATAAATGCATCAAAATAATCAAATCGTATACTAAAATAATATATTCAAAATCATCAATCCAAAACAATATAAAACTAAAATAAATATCAATCTACATTTATATATTCTAAACATTAAAAAAAATACAAATGAAAACATACAAATATAATATTGAAGGAATTTGCATCTTTTCCAATACTAAACCACAAATTTATTATGAAGGGTTAACAATATCCCTATTTTGACAAGAAAGTGTGATTGTATAGTAAAATCTTTCATCTAAGGGGCGAATATGGTACTGATCTAATTGTGTTAAGATTTTTTAATTTTTCCATTTAAATTTTGAGTTTACTCCTTTGCATACACATCTACAAGGGCAGTTGCAGCTACAACATCTGACAAAATTCCTCTTTCCTTTATACTATGATGGATGTGGATGCCATGTTCCAAAGCTCTGATTTTAGCACAGGTAGGATGTTGGTAAAGATTGCAGACCTTGGCTTTACACCTGCCAGTTCACGTGCCTTATCTATCCTTCCACATTTTGCATACATGTTTAACAGAGCATTTACAATAGTAATATCTGGAAAAAAATCCCCACTTCATTACATTTTGATGGATGCCCATTACCCTATTCCAAAGCTTCCATTATCCTCGTTGCAACAACCATATAAGCAGATGCCAATGAAGCGCCCTTCTGTGGAAAAAATACCCATACCTCAAAATCTCCATGAAAGCCATGTTCTGAGTGGTTGGATTTTTCTACCATGGCTGAGAAGCATAAACTTGAATGCAAAATAAAGATAAAATAGAATAAAGGTGAATACCAAATGTTATCAGTATCCACCATACTTTCAAGTGAGAACTCTTTGAATTTCAAATAGTTAACAGTCATTGCTTTTTAAACAGAAGTGGATGGCGAAGGGAATGGGCCCACACTAGCCACCTACGCGGTCAACACTTAGAGTGTGTTAGTTAAGCCCAACCAGTATGGAAGGCTCTGGATCCCACTCTTACATTGTTTAGTTGGATTCTCATCTTTCGTTTCTCATTTTCTTCTCCACTGCACTCCTCTAACTCTCGAAAATCATGGTCACTACAACTTCCACCTAATCTAGCAGTCTGAAACTGATGGTTAAGTTTGAATTGAAATTTTGAATCTACTTTTCCCGCTCAAGCAACAATAGGAGGATTTCTAGTGCAAGATAAGGGAGAGGGCTCGATGGTGGGTAGGGTAACTTTAAGCAAGGGGTCCATGTCATCAGTGTCCGAGTTGGCTAATTTTTTTTGCCACATCCCTTCATTGTCGAGCTTGCGGTATGTAACGTTTTTTGGGGGGGAATTCGAGTACATTTTCCAAAGTCTTGGGGGAAATTTTCAAAAACCTCCAAAAATGTCTAAAAATTTGGCGTATACCAATCATGAACATCTGTATGACTGATGGTTGTTTAGCACCACACCAGTACTTGCAATTATCAGTCCTAGTAAATGTGCATTAACCGTTGCACATTCCTATGTCATTGGTCTTAATGCCTACCACCTTGGTATGCACACCATTCGCTTGGTCTTGCTTTCAGTTCACGAAACATCCATTCATGAAACTTTATTCATTTTGAGTGGTTGCATTCAAAACCAACTTTGGTTAGGATGGAGGCCAACAATGGTGAGCCGATGGGCAAGTCATGGTGATGCATTTTTCAAGATTTTTGTGTTTATCAACACCATATTCAATAAAAGGAAACTATTTAACTTCTTTCTAGACAAGTGAGGTTGTGTTCCAACCTCACTCAGGCAATAACTATGCATTGCAATATTTTTCTAGGTTTTTCTTGGGATAATTTTTTTTGTTTAAATAACTTTTGTGAAGTTGTCATGATTTCCTCGTCTAATGAAGCTTTGTTGTAGCTTATTCATGGCCACTTCTATGTATATATATCTATATACTAATATATATGTATTTATACATATACATATCTATATATAGATATATATACAGGAATGACAAGAAAATTTAATTTTCCAACAATAATGCACCTATATTATGGTCGGTTGTGTGTATATGTGAGTATACAAATATATATATATATATGGCTGATTGTGTGTAAATGTGTGTATACACACATATATATATATATATATGCATATAAATGTATATATATGCATATATATCTATGTAGACACGCATATACACACAAGAACATTGAGCAAATGTAATTTTGCAGCAATAATGCACCTATATTATGAAAAACTCTGTGTATATGTGAATATACAGTTATATTTATGCATATATATGACCAACTATGTGTATATGTGTGTATACAGTTATACTTATCCATATATATCGCTGACTATGTGTACATGCATGTATATATGCATATATATTTGTGTATACACACATATACACACACTCCACCATAATATCTTAGTTTCTTTTCATTTTATACTTCTGTAATTTGTATATGCATATATATCTATGGGTGATCCCACAATAGTGGTTTACAATTTTTGGCCAAACTGGACACTAAAATTATTATTTTTAACTAAATCTTCACATTCGGGCACCTATAGCGGCTAAACCGTGAGGAATTTGGAGATGATGTAAACTAGAGTCTCGTCACATTTTGTCTATAGATTCTAAAAAAAAAAAATTCAAAATTTTTAGAATCAAATTGCACTTCTTTTTCCATCTCCCACAAAAACTAGTTTTTTTCAAAAAGCAGCATTTTTAAAAAGTGACACACATCGTATAACGCATAACTTTTTTTCCATGAAGGATAAAATTCTAATTTTTTTGAATTTATATTTGTAACTCCGATATCTAGTGCTTCCACTTGGTTAGATAGTTTTTAATTGAACATTATTTCTTTAATCAAGTTTTGAAGTCAAACCAATTACAATTCAGACATAGCACGACCATATAATGCATAACTTTTTTTGTATATATTGAAATTCAATTTTTTGTTTTTGTTGGGTCAAGGACTTCAATATCTGGTGTACACATATTTTTCAATTTTTTTTTTTTGATAATCTACTATTTTTCCACATGTGCAGAACAGAGACCTTCATTTTCGGTGAAGAACCTATGTTTAATAAAACTAAAAAAACAAATACATAATAAAATCAAAACATACAAAAATTATATTCGTTGGATAGCTCATTCCGAGGACTATCTAATTCCAGAAGGGTTTCTAAAGACTTATCCATTTTCATCCTCAACCCGAGCTTCGAAGAGTAAAAAATAGATATTTTTTGTGTCTCAAGAGGGGGATGAGGGGCAAGGGGGGTTCAAACGAACCCCTAGGGGTTAAAACGAACCCCTAGAGGTTCATTCAAACCATGGTTTGGCTGAACCCTGGTTCAAGCGAACCTCTTCAAGGGGTTCACTCGAACCCCCTTTGCTATCCATTTTTTTCTTGGCATCCAAAATTTAAAGGGGTTCGCTCGAACACTGGTTCGAGCGAACCCCTAATGCATTTGATCAAACCAGTAGGTTCGTACGAACCCCCAAAATCACTTTTTTTCCTTTGGGGTCATTTTTTGTGAGTTTTCCTTCCTCACTTGAATTGTAAACTACTATTGTGGCTTCACCCCTATGTATACACACAATTCGCCATACATATAGACATTTGTTTTCATTTTATACCTTTGTAATTTGCATATGTATAATGGCAGTATTGGAAGTTAATATACTCTTAAATATTAAGATTTTATTGTAGGTAAAATATGGCCAACTATGTATATATAAAAAATTACACACACACACACACACATATGTGTGTGTGTGTTGTAATGCCCCGCCAAGCAAACCCAAAGGATACATATATCAAGCATTTATGGCACCAATTTTTTTTTTTAAAGTATTAACATACATCATAATAATCATATATCACATAATATAAAATTAAACAAGAACCACATATAACAAATCCCACGGGTTTACAAGACTGCATTACTTTTCACAACAACATCATTACATTACATGAATGGTAAGTTTACACTAGTACCATAAAATTACATGAACATGTTCAACACATTAATCAAGGGTTACAATATTACAATGCCACTTCCCAACATGAATGGAGAAGATACAATAAAATGGAATGTTACATTTGAAATGAAGGAGTACAAAGCTGCAGTACCAAATCCAACTCTGGTACAACTCAAGTGTCACTGCAAGGAACAATTTCGCACTTCTTGATCGACAACTGAGGACCCAATGGGGTGCATAGCACGTTCCACCCAACCACGTGGACCCGAAGGCCCACCCCCCATGCTAAGAGATGACAAGAAGGAACCCCAACGATAACCATCATTCAAAACAAGGATACAAGACTCCACAAAAAAAACCACAATAACATAAGGAAATCTTAGCACAAAATATAACCTACACAAGATGTGTTCAACATAAGGAATAACCAAATATACATCAACATACAAACGCCAACATGTGCTTCCATAGGCCCAAGAACAACATAGAGGGAAACAAAACAAACATAGTTGTTTAGGGAAGAGTGTCATCGCAATGTTGCATGGGTTACCCTGGCGAATCTTCCTAGGCCCCGGCCCCCAACTTGGGTTACCCTGGTGACCTCTTACGAAACCCGGCCCCACATGCAATCCAATGTGGCATCGATTATCTTTCATAAGGACAAGACAATGATTTCGCCATTCCAGGCCTTCTCAACTCATCTCAAGCCCATGCAAGCACTTGAGCCATGAGTGAGGCATTCACTTATATCTTGTTAATGTGTGATTCTATCCAAAACCCCTAGTTAAATATTAATGTTTTCACTTGATTAATAAACTTCCAATGAGTTACCCTGGGACCTCTTCCGGGTCCCGGCCCCCATTAGAAGCCACTCTCCCTACTCACAACTAAAATTCTACTATCTCAATGGGGTAAGCCACTAGCACAAAATAATAAGACCAACTCAGTAAAACAACAAATGAGATATGTACCATCCCATGCAAGGAATCTGTAGTAACACAACATCCACGTACAAGGCTAATACCCATCAAGTAAATCCAAACATAAAGACCATAGTCCACAAGAGACAACACAGGAACCAAATCATGAAAACACATTCTCCCTTCTTCAGGAACCCAAAAGAGCAACTATCCAAAAACTCACAAATGAGGGTAAGCCAACACAATACGAGATTCCAAATAAATTCCAACACAAATTAAAAGGATAAAATCCCCTCAAAATTGAGATTAACTCAAGAGGAAGTCACATCTGAACAAAACCATCAAAATTAACCAACCAACACAGAATCCCAATACTAACAAATTTATCCTGAGACAGAGACCAATCAACAAGGCACCTTTGAAATCAACTAAAGTTCACTAAGACATCAAGAGAATCACATTTCAAAACTGCTACAAACATTATTATATTACATAGCCCTCATTATCAAGACACCAAAAACACTCAAAAAACACATTACTCATACTCCACACAATTTCAATGAACAAGTTTCAAATAACTCAAGAGAGCACACATCAGGACAAAGCCAACAAAGTCATCCTTTACAACAAGGAGATAAATCTTAAAAGTTTATCCAAAACAATATTACAACAATCACCTTCAATTACAAGGTACTATTAACATTCTCTAGCTAACAGCTCTAAAATTCACACATCTAAGTCATCTCTCCAAAAGACAATGAAAGATTAAAAAATTTATTCTATGTGCTAATCTTTCATTTAATCTAATTACAAGTTTGTCTCTCCTTTATACCTTAGTTTTTTACTCAACATTGTGTTAGAATCTAAGGAGTGAGTTTGAGATTATCTAAAAGCTAACAACAAAATGTGCATCAAGAACACAAGTTCTATAGTATTATTTCACCCATTAGAATTGTAGACTAGCAAAAGTATGGACTTGAAAGTTTTTTTTTTAAATGGCCTCATTGATCATCCTACACCATATAGTCTAGGAACACACTAAAATCAAACAAATGCAGTTGGAAGACTCTAAACAACTCATGAATCAATTGAATTTAACTCATTCCTTTGGTACCTAGTTCTCCATAACCAACAGGAGGAATTCGGTAACAACAATAGCTAAAAATCATACAGATATAGAATCCCCATGGGTATGAGGAACAATAGCTAGTATGTTGGTTGGAACATCAGCAAAGGTCTCATGAATGAAAGGAAATATCATAATTCTAGTATGTACTTAATTGAAATGACTAGCTGATAATTACCGTAGGCTGCATTGCTAAACTGTCAAGGGACAAATATAATAGCAGTTCTTGATGTGGGTATCATTGAAAATAGTGAATTAATTTTATAAAAAGTTGAATCATCAAATTACAACTGGTTATTATGCTAAAATGTCCTAGCGGAAAATCTAATGGTAGTTATTACTGTGGGTACCATTGAAAACACTAAATTATTTTTTCAAAATGACAGCAGGGTTTTATGCTTAACCGCCAGAGGGACAAATATGATGGTAGGTCTTGATGCGGGTGAGATCAAATGATGAATTACTTCCAAATAGAAATGAATTGAATCATCCAACTGCATCTGACTGTTATGCAAAATTGTCAGAGGCACGAGTTCATGGTAGTTCTGGATGTGGGTGTGATCGAAGGAACTGATTTATTTTGAGAAAACCAAATCATGAAATTATAGCAAGTTGTTAAAATAGACAGTCGGAGGGACAAATATAATGGAAGATCTGTTTATTGCGATGGTTGTATCATTATACAAGTTAAAGGTTAAAGCGTCTATATTGAGAGAGAATTATATTTCTATTGAATATGATACAATCTATAATGATAGAAAATACATTTCTATTTAATAAGATACATCTATATTAATAGAAAATACATATAACAGTTCAACACATACCTGTAATATTTCCTTAGATTTGCATTGAAGAAATTAGTGTTTAAGGCCCGAGATGTGGTACCCTGGTCAGGTGGGTCGAGGGCAAGTAGCGTGTTCAACAGAGTTAATGCGAAGGCAGGTAAATCCTTAAAGCTTTCTGCCAGAATTCACTTATAACAATGTTGTAACCTGAACATCGTTATATTTGCCATTCTTAGCTTTTCCCAGTATTCCTCTAATGGCGATCCACACATTTCCACAGTGATTGTATGTAAAAGTATGTGCGTTGGCATTCCTTGGCCGCCAAGGGCATCAAATACATCTGCGAACAAGAATGTCAAAAGAGGAAGAGGTAAACCAGCGATAAGTGCTGACAGGGATCCAACAACCATGAGCATCCAATCAAACTTATCTGCAAATGCAAAAAGCTTGAAAAATTCCACAGAATAGGAAGGCTTCTCAACAATATTAGTATTGTTCTGTTCAACATGGCCAGAATCTAAATTATCCATCTAGTTATTATGAATTTAATGCCTCCCTCTGTGTTCTTGAAACTCTGTAAATTTAACCAGATAAAGCTACGATGTCCTGGTCACTCAATCCCATGTGAGCAGAAAAGACATCTCTCAAATGATCAGATCCTTTTGTGGCATCAGGCAACCGTCCCTCTTCTGGTGGCTCAAACTTGTCTTCTCTACCAGGGTGAAATGGAATATCAGATCCACCAGTGACCTCAACAGCCACAACTCTAGCCAACTGATAGAAATCAGCATAAGTGATAATGGGGAACTGCGCCTTAATAGGCTCAAGCAACTTAACAGAAATATCCAGGCCAGCGTTAGCCCCATGAGCCAACTCGGCAGAATATCTCATAGTTCCAAAAGGCCCTCCAGTCTTAGTCTTCACATCATAAGTCCCAGCAGAGTGCCATGCGATCCGAACTATAAGAGGAGCACAGTTTTTTTTTCTCGGCAATGAAACCTTGCAGCTTCCTCTTGCATGGCGGTTGATCATTAACTTTGCATAACTGAACTGCATGTCTACGCATTGAATGAGGTGTCCCACTAACCATTAGTTAAAGCAGTCTACCAAAACGGGTTTCCTTTCTCCTATAAAGCGGTTACAAAATTAATGATATCCTCTAACCGGTAAAAAGGAAATTAATGGGTGCTACTCCATGGCGCTAGACAAGGGAATCCCATAACCAACTTACAACAAAAGCTTATGCAATATCTCCATACTTACTCACAACATGTATTCATAGGTGGACAAACATATTATAAACATGTACGTAAATCAAATTACATACAATGTGAATGTCAACCCAAATTTTAACATATAAAATATTTACATTCCTAATTATGGGATATACCTATATATATATATATACTAATGTTCACATTCATATACATACATATACCTAAATGAAAATGTATTGTAATTACCAATATATGATTTGCATATTCCTCTTATCATTCCTTCAATTATTTAAATAAATCTTCTTTTATTTGATTCCCTAATTTATTTAACTAAAATGATCAATAAACATTTATCTTGATTATATTAAATAATCATTACTCCCTTATCCAATCTTCGCATAAAATTATATTCTGCCTCAAAGGAATTCAAGCCTATATGAACAATAGTTATAAAGTTTTGTGTTGGAGAATCTTCTTTAATAAATATTAGATACTATTATTTGATTAATTAGAAGATTTTATTAATAAGTGGATTTTGCATTCTCACCAAATGACAGGATACTGACAACTTCATTTTGATAAAAAATTTCCATTTCCCATAATGGTTGATTGAAGATGATGAATATGAAGAATTAATTTGATGGGCAGAATTAAATCTAAGTTACATTCATGGAGGGAGTTTTGTAACGAGAGACCTAATTTAACATGACCGACTATGATTTGAATTTATACATGTTTCAAAGATACTAAGTATCGGTATTAAAGGTCTACTCAACATTGACAAAGCATTAGGCTTTGAAAAATAGTGAGCTTTGAGAATAAGGTTCCAGGCACTATTTTAGACTCTAGTTTTCCTTATATGCATCCTCGTTTATCAAACGGTTTATAATTTAAACAACCATACACATAAAATCAAATAATCTAAATCATGAAATGGTGAATCGGGGAGGGGCACTACATGTGTGGGTCTGTCTGTTTGTTTGTCTATATATATCTACACACAGCTGGTCATTTAAATATACATACACATACTATGTGTATACATATAGATAATGTTTGTTAAGGGTTTCATGCACCTATATTTTTTGCCGACTGTGTGTATACATATGCATACCATTCATGGGTTTGTATAGCTTGATTGTTAAGGGTTTCATGCACCTATGTTTTAGCCAATTGTTTCCACCATTGTTGTGAACCCCTCGCTCAAAAATTCTCGACCCCCATCGTCTACTCTTCCCTATCCTTCGTCTATACCTGAATTGCGGAGGTTTTGGGAATACAGTCATATCCATTTATAAGACTTTCCTAGTCAATTTACTAATCATTTTAGTTTTTTAATTGACTAATCATTTATAGGATTTTCCTAGTCAATTTAGTAATCATTTTACTTTTTTAATTGACTAAACATTTTACTTTTTTAATTGATATAATTGTTAGATCTTATGATTTTGCACCCGGGCTGAGATTAAACACAGCTAATCATGAGCAACATGGGAAATTTTCTAGGGTTGTGGGTGACCCTATGACAGAAAAGTACCTCCAAAGAAAGCTAGCTCTTATTGATTTAACCTAAAACTACTTTTTTTCTATGGAAAAGGTAAGAAAATTGCAATACTGAAATGAAAACTAAAACTTGATCCTATGGTGAAATACCCAAACTGATTCAAAGCATGCAAACTTGATTCTGTTAGAATTTCAGTTAATAGGTTGAGAGAAAATTTACACAACTCATCTTTATATATCAATTACATAAGTGTTTTATGAGTTCTAAGGTGCTTATACAAGACTCAAGAAAGAAAAAGAACACATTTCATAACTTGAATCCTTGCATTGCTCACACAACTCATAACCTGTAAACTGATACTTTCTTGCAAAGAAAATACTTTTGATGAAACAAAAGTACAAGGAAAAACACAAGTTTTCACAAGTATATTGATCAATCTCAATGACATTTATACAAGTAGAACAAGTGATGAGAAGGTAAAAGTGTATCAATGCTGTAAAACTTCAAAGGTACTCACAATTTGCATGATTGAAAAGGTTACAGAGGAAACGCTTAGAAAAATTGTGATGAAAATTATCTCCCAAAAAATCTACCAATTTGAACTGAACTGAAAAAATGAGTTACAAAATGAATATATCTCACAACCCAAGTGGTTGCACCAAAGTAGGAGCCAGTAACAACTTTGAGTCGGATGCTCTCAAAAAGCCTAAATAAGAGGCATTGGATTTTCACAAAACCACCTCCAACATGTGAGGAGGAATGGTTTTGACCATAACAAACAATTAAAATTGTCAACAAGGTGCAATAATGGCCCTAGAAACCTGGGAAGATGTCTCCAAACTGAAAAAACTTCTCCAATATTCCCTCCATTTGTTTTCTCTCTCAACTAAAAATTGGAGGCCATAAATATTTTGCATTTTAAAAGAGCAATTTTAATTAAATGTTTCATGACAACACTTAATTAAAATGCTTTACATTTATAACTCACGCAAAAATTAAAAAAGGCTCAACCCTTGTGAGAATTTAAAAGAAAAACCTAAGTCTAAAAGGACTTAGCCAACATTGTAGAACATAAGACTTAGAGTCTTATTCCCCACCAGATATTATTTGCTTCCAAATTTAATTAAAAGATGGCAAAAATTCCAATCTTCAATCAGCATCATAAAGCTTTAGGTTTTCAACCCTAAGAACATAAGGCAAAATAAAATGAAACATTAAATCATTTTTACTGAAGCTTCTGGAGGAAGCTCGACCACCATCAAGGGTTTCCATCTGGAGCATTTCTAGAGATTTCATTGCATTTTTCCCACAGGAGATTGAAAAAAAATCCATGGGTAAGCTATCTATTATGATTTTTCTCTCATTTCTTTTGATTTTCTATGGAAATCATACCTATGCTTGCAAAATAGATGTTTGTTGTGTACCAGTTTGGATAATCCGGAAATTTCCTTGCATTTTCTTATTGTTTTCAAGTATTTCTTGAGAAAGAAGAGATTTTTTTGAAAAACACTCTAATATAGTTACCAAATCCGGCTGGAACCTTCTAGCTTTTCTAGGTTTTCACAAAGCCTACTTAGAAATAGAATGAATTAAAAATCAAGCCATTTTTTGTATTTGTACTATTGTCCCTCACTCATGTGTTGGGTTTAGAAAACTATGTTCTATTTCACTTCTTAATAGTTGTGTTTGCAATTTTTTGTTCATTTCATGGGTCGGCCTTGCATAAAGATGATGCTTTCTGTATTTCACTTCTTGTTTGTAAAATGAAAAGTATACCTACCATTACAAGCCGCGGATATATCTTTTCCTATTGATTCCATATATTTGTTTGAAGAGAGTCTAACATCTTCCTATAAGAAAAATATTTCTTTGTGTTTTTCCTTATTTTTATTTGTGAAAGAAAAAGGAAGTTTTCCGCAAAGAAGAAATTCTTCTCAGCTGAATGATGAATATATTTTATTTTTTTCATTTCTCTGTAAACTCCATGAATTCTTGTTGTTTTTTATTTAACTAGAAATTCATAGTATAATAATAGAACTCGACTTTCCTTTGTATGCTATTATTATTTTCAAATTCCCAATATTGCTTGCTTTAATTAGCTGTGACCATACATACTATAGGTACTTGGAAATCTCCATAAATGAGCATTAACACAGAAAGCTAAAGGTTTTCCTCTTTCTTTTTTTTGCTAACATGGCCATTCTCTAATTTTTGTACCCGTCCTTTGTTCTTCATGGCTACGAGTTTCTCTTGTTTCTCAATAAAATGATAAAGGGTTGAACCCTAACTCTATTCAGGTACTTGACATGCTACATATATAAATATTTCATGTTTTAGTAACTCCTCATATTTTGAGTTTTCACATTTGTCCACCTGACATACCTTATGAAAGCTCTATTGCATTTCACAAGCATTTCCCAAACATACTGAAACCTGTCATCTTACCATTGCTTGATGACTTCATAATTAGTTCTATTCATACACTTACTCCTCCATGTAGGAGCAATTGAGTCCTCTAATTTTAAATTCACCTGCTCTTTCTCAAAGCAGCTAGAAGATTCTGAAGGTAAGCTTCCATATGACTAAAGTAGATTTGGAAACATCACAGATTTCTTCACCAATTTGTATTTATCTTTCATGGTTAAAAGCATTTTCTCCATAGCAAAGTGCACTTATTTTAGACCTGTGATGTACCTTGTTACCATCATGCTTTTTGCTACTTCTTTTGTTGTTTCTAAAATGTAATTGTCACGTTTATCCTCACTTTAACATCATTGAAATCTTATAGAGCATTGATGGCTATTACTTCATAAGAAAGTTCCTCCCTAAGACACTCTCCTTCATCAATGTGCTTGAAATATGAACTCCATTCCATCTGTTACCTACAGCTGCCCCCTTTTGACTCAAACACTTGTTAATTCATGAAATATGAATGTATTCTGAATTTACTATACCTTTGAATTAAAATGCTCTCAATGCCTGAATATTTAATCTACCAATGAGTATATTTTCTTTCATTTCCTCATGATTATTCTGTGCCTCAATGAAAACATGCAAACTTTGAATTTATTTGTTTCTCATTCAACAAGCATTTTAAAATTAGAATTTCATCTACTTTTATCATCATACCCCATATGCACTATTGTTTGTACTAACATACCATCTTGAGACCATTTCTATATCTCAAAACTCTAATGAAGAGAGCTAAATGCACTTTGACATATAAATGCAATGTCTAAGTTGAGTTATCACTTTGTCATTTTGTATATTTCTTGCGTCAAATTCAGCATTTCTCATTATATCCCTTTAACATTGGAATTTGATTTGCATACTATATGATCCTCATGAATAATTAAATATCACTTATGACAGTGACCATTTGTTCATTGCCATGAATGATAATTAATTATTTGTGTGGATCATTGAGGAATGATTCATCTGATGAATGATCTTAGCATACCATTAAAAGAAAATCAATATAGCACGCTAGAATCAACCCTTGTGGAAGCCACGTTTCATCCCATGTGTTCAAACTTGATAAAACAAGAAACAAGAACACTGATTTTCTTGTATCTATACATGAAACAAATAGTTAGAAAAACATATGCATATGCCTAGAGGATTGATGATTTCTTTCTCTCTTTTCTTTGGACGTGAACAACTGATTGCTTGTTTGATGCATGTAAAGGGAAAATTATACACTAGTGGGTGGATGTATATGTAGTGTTAGAGACCGCCATTGTTTAGAGCTCTACTATAACCTCATTGCAACTCTTTCAGATGTAGGACATGGAAACTGGGAGCTACAAAGGACACAAAACAACTTGGAGTTGAAGACCAAGCAAAATAGCAGACTCTGACCAGTCATCAGGAAATGACTAGCTTCTTCCCCTATATATGCATTTTTTATTCTTTCAATCCATTTGTGTATATATTGAACTTTATTTCCATTGGAAAAGCTATATCTCGTGCAAATTGTGTGAGATAGATTTGAACTCTTGAATCAATAAAGATTTTCTTTCAACAATATTTGTGTAAATCTTTTCAATATTGTATGCATATGTATAAATGCAACAATCTATTACTGGAAATAAAAGCTTTTTTTTATTATTCTTATGTTTATACACCTGAATGCAATATAGGGAATATTGATATGAAATGCACTTAATTTTTAGTTTGTAAACACCTTTAACTCACTCACTTTGACAAAAGACAAAAATGAGGAACAATAATATTGAACATATTTATATTATATTAAACATTAAAATATTTTGTATGTATGTATATACATATACATACATAATTATTTATGTGTGTATGTGTGTGTGTATATGATACATACACATACATACTTAGGTATTATGTGATGTGTATGTATGTATGCATAGTAGACACACATAAATACATGCTACCACAATATGTATGTAAATTTGTATACTATACATGCATACATGCATACATACTTTGTCAGTTAATATACACATACAAACATAGATATTTTATACACACATGCATACATACTTTGGCCAAAAGATAGGTAAATGCCACTTGCAACTATGGAGTGTATGATAATGTTCTAATACTACCATTATATATATATGAAAGTTAATATATGTATGATAATGCTCTAATGTTCTAATACTGCCACATGCATAAATATATGTAAGTTAATATACACATACAAACATAGATATTTTATACACACATATATCTATGTATGTGTGTATACACACATATGTACATAATTTGGCCAAAAGATAGGTGCATGACACCTGCAACTATGGATTGTATGATAATGTTCTAATACTGCCATTATATATATGCAAGTTCTAGGTTTACAATTACATATGGCAGATATATATAGAAATTGATTTTAATATAGCCTTGTTCGTTTACATTTATATGAATTTCATGCATAATTTAATTTATATTGAATTACATTCACAAGTCTTGCATGTAATTACAATTACAATTACAAGTCTTAATTGAATTATATCGAATTATAATTACAATTGGGGACGTGATAGTATAACATGCAATTCTTCTTTCATTGCACAAATACCATAGTTCATTTGCAATCAACTCAATTAGATGCATGGTTAGTTTGTTCATATATTACACTCAATTCTACCTAAAGAATTTCTCAATATAGATACAATTAACAATAGTCATATATATGGTTTGTTTGTTCTTTAATTACCATAAAATTTTGCATATATATATATATATATATATGTATATTTATATATATGTATATATATATGTATATATATATGTATATGTATGTACAAATGTATATGTATATGTATGTACATATGTATAGTTTGTTTAAGGGAAATGTGCCGCTAGTGGGTAGGGAAATGTTGATAACTATAACATGCATTGCTTGTTTCATTGCACACATACCCTTGATCCTTTGCAATCAACTCTATTAGATGCATGGCTAGTTTGTTCTTCAATCAAACTTACTCTTATATGTATGAACTTGTTTTAGTTTGTGTCATTCAATTATTTCTAAGAGTATGAATTGGGGATGTCATACTATAACATGCACTTTTTCATTCATTACAAACACACCCTTCATCACCTTAATGATATAAGAGTTACAGTTGTGCATATACATTGGATGATTTTGATCTATCCAAGATATACCAAATTAGTATTGATGATGGAATCAATGGTTTCTTTGTATATCTTGTACAGATAAGACTTCTTCCAACATATATCCCTCTTAATCTTATTAGAAAATAAGGGCTCATTCCTATTAACTTAAGACACCTTAATCTTACATTTACTAGGTTACTCTCAATCTTACATGTATCAATTTGTTGTTACACTTTCTATCATTGTTTCATATGTATATGTATATGCATATGTATACGTCTATGTATGCATATATGTATATACATATGCATATGCATATGTATATATATATATATATGCATACATATGTGTATACATATGCATATGCATATATATACATATACACATACATATGCATATGCATATGTATAAACATATATGCATATGCATATCTATATGTATATGTATATATGCATATGCAAACAAAACAGTGAGGTTGTTATTTTAGGTGGAGAGTGGAACAAAGGAAGGAATGATGCATAAGCATAAGCAATAGTAGTATTACACTCTCCATCAAATAATGCATCGTACCTTCCCTTTGTTACACTCTCCATCAAAATTTCATTGCATATGCATAGATACATTTACATATACATATGCATATATGTATTTGCATTGCATATATGTATATGCATATGCAAATACATATATGCATATGTACATTCAACCTAATTAGATGTATGCTCTATTTGTTCAATTAAAGTGACTATAAATATCGACCCCTCTCCCTTACAGCTAACTGTGATGATGGTTGACTCCTACTTATGTTATAGCCATTTCTCATGCACTCAAATACATGCATGGTTAGTTTGTTCATCAATTGCAGTCAATCTTACATGTCTCAATTTATTGTTACAGATTGTATCATTGTTTGATTTGTGTGAATTATAATTGGGGATGTAATAGTATAACATGCATTCTTTGTTTCCTTGCACAAAAACCCTTGTTCATATGCAATCAACTCAAATAGATGCATGGTTAGTTTGTTCATCAATTACACTCGATCTTACATGTCTAATTTTTTTGTTACTTATTGTATCATTGTTTGATTTCTGTCAATTACAATTTACATATGGTAGATATATAGAAATTGATTTTCATATAGCCTTGTCCATTTACATTTATATGAATTCCATGCATAATTTAATTTATATTGAATTGCATTCACAGGTCTTACATGCAATTACAATTACAATTACAAGTCTTAATTGAATTATATTGAATTACAATTACAATTGGGGATGTGATAGTATAACATGCAATTTTTATTTCATTGCACAAATACCATAGTTCATTTGCAATCAGCTCAATTACATGCATGGTTAGTTTTTTCATCAATTGCACTGAATCTTACATGTATGAATTTTTTGTTACAATTTCTATGATTGTTTCATATCTATATGTATAATTCATGAATATGCATATGTTGTATGAAGTTATATTTGAGTATGTTGTTTGAGAAATGGTATTAACATAAGTAGGAATCATCATATGGATATGCATATAATGCATATGGTATATACATATGTGCATATGCATTATATGCATATTATATGCATATATGCATACGTGCATATGTGCATATGCATTATATGCATATATGCATATGATGCATATGATGCATATGCATATGCATATACATGTATATGTATATGTTGACTCCTACTTCTATTAATACCATTTCTCAAACATCATACGCAAATACCTCTAGTACTAGTCGTTGCTTTTTCTTTTCAATTTTAATAAGATTTTTTGCATCCAATTTTTCTATCCTTTCTATCTTGCGCTTTGCAAGCTATTGCTTCTTCCTCAATTTCAGTTCTTCTAGTTCCTTATTCTTTTCCTCTTGCTCACTTAGCAATGTCATGTAGTCATCAGCAGTTAGGAGTTAGGATCCTCTTTGCAATTTGATCCCACAGTCAGCTACCTTATTAGACTTGTCTTTCACTACATAAACCGGTAGCTTCAAGAATTATGAGATTCGTGAAGTTTGTTGGCCTCCCAAAGACTCAATCAAATCGACATTATTTGTTTCTAGCATCTCATTATCTGTAGCATCCACTTTATCTCCTAACTGCTCACCGTCAATATCTTCCCAGTCAGTATAGAAATGTACTAATGTGTTCGGACCCATGTTGTGCGGTGGAGATGGAATTGTAAGACTTTGTTCTTCCACCACATACATATCCATACCAAGATTAGCAACACCATCTAAGAGCCAAGAGGGCTGCTCCAGTGGAGTTGGTAGGGAAAGAGATATGTCTCCAATATTATTCTCGTCTCCCAATATTGTTGCTTCAAGTGGTTCATTGGAATCTGAAACAACAAATTCAAACATATAATTTTGAGAGTAATTCAAGAAAAAATGAACCATGCATATAATTCAATTGATTGGAAATGAAAATGGGTAAATGAAAAACATACTAACCGTGCATCCCATTTTGTTGATCTCCTACTTCTGTAGTTCCATCATTACACTCACCCTCATTGACTGCCAAACCATTCTTGGATAGGCTTAGAATATTTGTAGTAGTTGATGCTTCCTCAGGGATAGCAAACTAGAAACTCTCGCTAACCCTCATGTCATTATGATCAAAGGGCCAAATACCTGTCCTCTTGAAGCCAGCTATTATGTTTGAAACAGTCAATGAATTTTGAAAAGCTAGGCTGCCAAGTGTAGCTAATTCTGCCGTTCTTATCTCCAGATTTGGATGTCTAATACTCCAATCTATTCTTTCATTTTTTAAGTTAGACTTGAAAGATGAGAAAAAACTCACATCAAGAGGTTGCAAGTTGTGTGATGTGTGGGCCAGTATGGTGAGAAAGTCAATACCAAGTGCCCTTGCTTCGGTAATGGTAGAGAATGCTACATGGCTGCCATGGCCATCAAATATCAAGAGGTGTCTATGGGTGGGTGAGCAACCCCCAGGTACTTGCATAGCAAAGAACTTGAGCCATTTGATAAAAATATCTTTGGTCATTCATGCGTGAGGTTGAACAGCCATCAATGCTCCTACCTCACAGTTGGCTATGTAGTTTTGCACATGATTTTTTCTCTTGAACAAATAAAAACCTGGAAGTTTTTGATCTACAACTTTTACACATGCTATAATAGTGATCCACTCCTAGCTCTTTGGGATAATTTAAGAAACACTTATGGTGCCTTTGTTGGAAATCACCTTCATGTTATCATTTTGGCCAGCTGGCAGCCCTGTCTCATCACAGTTCTAAATTCTTTGTAGTCCATAATTCACACCTACATATGCCTTCTCCAAAGTGTCATAGAAATCACTTACAATTGTAGACCTAAAATTTATAGCATGGTCTCTATCTTGTCCTTGGGATATTCTCAAGCACAGATCGGGATGCCTTCTTTTGAATCTTGTATACCAAGACTTGCCAGGAAGCCCATTCTTGAAGGGATTATTCCATGTTTCACATATTTGGGCCACTTCTATTTTGAGATTGACAATCTCCAAACCTTGGCCAACAACAGTCATCTCCTTGCTCCAATCAACAATCAATGACTCTTCCTCCTTAGTTAGGACTATTGGGGGCCCTTTCCTTCTACTAGTGGTCACACCACCCAACCAATTTGGCAATGTTGAGGTAGGAATACCCCACTTTTTGGCTACACCTCTAGTTGACCACATGTTGTCTTCGACATCTTCAAGGGCATGGTCCATGTCAACCTAGGTCTATTCCCGCCTTGGTGCAACATTTTTGGTTGATACAACTAGGTTAACTTAGACTACAAAGTCGGTTGGTTGATCCAAAACAATTTCTACCTCCTCCTCACTACTTGGTTCTTCAGTTGGTTGGTGAACAAAAGTCACAATATGCTTCTCATCACTATATGGTAGATGCACACCTCTCTTCTGTGCAGCCATAGATGTCTTCCTCTACTTTTGTACAGGTCTCCTTGTTAAAGGTTTCCTAGTATTTGTTGTCACTTTTTTCTTCTTCTACATTGAACCAACATAGTGATTAGTAAACAACATAAACTTATAATTGGTACAATGAAAATAATGATACCAACTAAAACAACAAATTCACACATGTAATATTGACTGTAATTGGAGAAAAAACTAACTATGCATCTAATTGAGTTGATTTCAAATGATGAAGGGTATGTGTACAATGAAACAAGCAATGCATGTTATACTATCATATCTAGAACTCCTCATACATCATTGTGATACAATTATATATACACTTGAAATAGTAGTATGATACAAATGACACAGCATAATGATAAAAATATATATGAACTTGAAACAAAAATATGATACAAATATGTATATCTTCAAACTGCATTACGACATATGAGAGGGTTTCAAATATTTCTATCATACTATTGTTTCAATTTGTGTAAATTTTCATAATGATGTTTGAGAAATTGTTACCATATAGTCACTTTAATTGAAGAACAAACAAATCATACATCTGATTAAGTTGAATGTAAATGAAGAAGGGCAGGGTAACTTTGAGCAAGGGGTCCACTTCATCAGCGTTCGAGTCAGCATTTTTTTTTATGCCACATCCCTTGACCGTTGAGCTAGCCATTTGTAACTTTTATTTTATGTATAGGAAACTTATGTATTCATCTATCTCTACAATGTATATATGTGTGTGTGTGTATGTATATGTATATGTATATGTATATGTATATGTATATGTATATATATGTATATGTATGTATATATATGTATATGTATATATATATGTATATGTATATATATATATATATGTATATATGTATATGTATATATCTATCTATTTTACTGTTGTTTCAAGTTATTTATGCTCTTTCATAAATGGTTATTACATAAGTAGGATTCATATGCTAGCATAGTTGGATGTAAGGGAGAGGGGTCGTCATTAACAATCAGTTAAATTGAAGAACAAACAAAACATACACATAAGGGAGAGGAGCTATGAGTGGGAATAGGAGTCGATCGTGGGTATAGATTTGGATATATGACATATGGTGGGTATGGAATGTGACAACCTGCTATAGGAAACATGTATACAGTGTCAATTTAATTGAAGAACAAACAAAGAAAATAAGGAGATTTTTTTTCCTATAGGGAATGCAGTGAAGTATAAAGTTCATGGAATTTTCCATGAAATTAAAATTCATGGAATTTTCCATGAAATTAAAATTCATGGCATTTTCCAAGAATTTATAAGTCATGGTGTTTGCCATGGATTTTATACCAATTTTGACTGCATGCACTACATGGCAAGAGTGTTGTGATGTGACATATACATCGACGCATGCATATACATATATGCATATGTAAATTGAACCTAATTAGATGTATGTTTTGTTTGTTGTTCAATTAAAACTATTAATATCAGCCCCTCTCCCTTACAATTAACTATGATGATGGTTAACTCCTAGTTATGTTATAACCATTTCTCAAACAGCATACTGAAATATAACTTCATACATCATATAAATGTGTGTGTGTGTGATGCCTTTTAATTTCTTTTTGTAACATAAGTAGGAGTTACCCATTATCATTTGCAATGTTGTATCAAAAAGGGTTGGATAAATCTAAACCATATTGCTTATGAAATGTACAGATATAAATTTCATTTCAAGATTGTATATATATATATATATATATATATATATATATATATATATATATATATATATATATATATATATTGCATAGATAGATAAATGTGTAAGTTTCTTCATTTTATATGTAAACCTATATATATTGAATGTATAGAAAAAATGCATAAGTTTCTTCATTTTATATATAAACCTATATATATTGCAGATATAGATAAAAATGTGTAAGTTTCTTCATGAAAATGGACAGGGCTATAGGAAACATATGTAGGAAAAATAAAGTGCAATATATATATATATATATATATATATATATATATATATGTATGTATCATAAAATTGTATTTGAAAGGGTTGCAAATATTTCAACCATAACAGAGCTTAAAGGGAGTCTGGCCGATGACAGCAAAAAGGATGGCTATGAAAATTAACAAGGTGTTGATTCATTTATATGTAAATGGAGTAGGCAATTTTAGACAATATAAAATGGAATGTAGTTTGTATTATTGCAAAGGCAGGTATGGAGACTTGCCGTAGAAGCTGAAGGAGGAGACTACATCGATTTGGAGGAGGTAATCATTGCTCAGGAGTATGTAGCAGAAAGAGATAAATTTGAATTAATTCAGTTGTAACTTGCATCACACAACTGAGGATTGGATGCATAAATAGGTTTGAAGAATTTGAATTGATAGCAAGTGCATTAATTTGAATTATGGGAGGGAATTTGATCTGTATTGAATGGATTAATGGTAGAAATGATAGCTTCATGGGTACATAGGATTTTTGGTTGGTGATTTGAAGTGATATTAAATTTTTTTTGAATTCTAACCAATTTTAATTTTTTTTAATGATTATTGTTTTTTTATGTGGATTTGTAAATAATAGACTAATAATTAAGTATTTTAATGAAAAATTGCAATGCATAGTGAGCCTGAGAGTTCATTTTTTTCAATTTTGCAAGAAAATTTAGAAAAAGTTTGGTTATTATGGACACTCAAGAACCAGTAGTTTGTAAAAAGAAGATGAGAAATGGAACATGTTGAAATGAATTTTGTTCAAATATATTTGGAATTAATCCACTTGGTAATATATTATGTACATGTCAACTCACTTTGAGTGCATGCCACCTCACTTTTAATGCAATAAGACTTATATTTTGGATAATAAAATATCCCTTTACAACAACCTTTTATTGGGAAGGTGGAAAATATTATTTATATTGTGGAAATAAAATTATCATGATGCATTCACTTGATGTTGTGAAGATGGAAAATAAATGTCAACTTGCATTCACCCACCATTGAGAAGGTGGCAATAAAAAAGTCTACCTCTGATAGGACATATTTTGAATTTAATATGAATCATTCATATCATATTTAAAACCATTTTTGAAATTTAATTTGGCATAAAAATTTCCCAACGGTGGGTCCCAAACTTTCCAAATCTATTCCCATGATCAGCTCCTCTCCCTTATTCCTTCATAAAGGAAGCTGCTTTAATGTCTTTTTTCTCTGCTGCTTCTTCTTACGGAAGCCTAGCTTGTTGTTCTTGCTTCTTTTTTTCTCTTTGAATAGCAAGAGAAACTCCAATCTTTTGAGCATGTAGATGGTTAAATTGGAAATCCTCTGGTAGACATGTATGCAAAATACAGAAGTACAGATAGGGCACGTGAACTAGTTGAGTCAGATGCCTCAACTAAATGCAGTCTCATGGAATGTTATGGTTGCAGGATATACACAAAATGTGTTTGTTGAAAAGCATTTAGAAACATTCAACTAAATGCAATTGTCAGCTGTAAATCTAAACTCTGCCACCTTTGCCAACATTCTTTGTGCCTCTACCAAAATTGAAGCTTTGGAACAGGGCACATCACAGGATAATGGATAGCAAAATTTTGTCAGATGTTGTAGTCACAACTGCCCTAGTACACAATGTTGGAATCATAGACAAGGCATAAGGACTATTTGGAAAAATTCCTCAAAGAAATGTTTCCTCATGGAATGCCCTAGTTGTAGGATATTAACAAAATGTATTTGTTGAAAAGGCTTTAGAAACTTTCAACCAAATATGATTAGCTGGTGTAAAGCCAAACTCTACAACCTTTGCCAACATCCTCCCATCTTGTACCGAATGGGAGCTTTGGAACTATTCTGGTAGACGTGTATGCAAAATGTAGCGATATATTCATAAAACCTACATATTCAAATTTTGGAGTAATTTTGATGCCATAACTATAGTTACAATTCATCATACAAATTAGCGAAGAGTATATGAGATTAGGAGAGTTGAGGGAGGTTTAGATAAGGTGTATGTTTAAATTGAAATTGGGGAAATAATATTGTATTCATGCTTTATATGTGTGTGATTAGTGATGTTATTAAATCGTGACAATATATGTTCAAGCTAGAGTTCTCAATATGGTTGTTGTGTGAATATGTTATTCTAAGTTTGTGAATTCATGGGTTTCAATTCTATGTTGGGATCATCATGTATGAGTTTGATCTATTGTAGCACAATATGTATTTGATCTAACCACAAGGAAGAATCTATATTTTGATTGTGAGTAAATACAACAAGAATGACACAACTAAAAACCTTTGTGTTACTACAATAATATTCCTCAACCTTCAAAAGCATATTGATAGAACCACACATACTAACTTTATACAAAGACAAAGAAACTGCAATTAGAAAAAAATATTTTATTAGTTGATGTAGGGTTTCTAATTGATCTAAGGTGCTCGTGTGTCGCCTTATTATCTAGATTAAATTATAGATGGAAATTTCATCCACCAAAACCCCTACAAACATGATGTTTTCAGCTCCTAGGGAAAAATAATGATGTCATCCTTTGGCTAGTGGCCTAGGCCTACCTTTGATTACCCTACTAAATTTTTATTTGTATTTTATCAGAGTTTTCTTTCCAAGAAAGTGCATATTCAAAATAGCCTTAGTAGCAAGCCCATTTCCATAATTGCAATCAAAGTAACAACAGAAATAACCATAGAATTTATATAATCTTAATTACTTCAAAGGTTGAAAACTTCAAAGACCTCAATGTGCCCTTACTTTCAGCATAGTACCACTCCTTTTCATATATGTTTTTGTGTACATACACCTTTTTATATACTTATTTAATTACAAGATCTAGATAGATATGGCAACATGCACTTTTGATAGATATTCTCTACACCTCTCTAGCTCTAGTATTCTCTAACATAAAATTAACCATGATCTCTTAAAAATGTTGGTGCATGCCCATGCTTCTTTGCCCTACCAAACCAATACATTGTTCATTTCTCCAGGGATCATCTCATATGACTTGTCGAATAAAAAAGAGTTATCTTTTAGCACTTGAGGCCACTTTAAAAACCCTTATTTTTAGTCAACGTTCATTGAAAGAATCTTAAAATATGCATATGATTTCAAAATCCATGTTCAATAAGCACATTTTTTTTAGAGTCACATAACAAGGATATGATATTATGAGACCTAGAGCAAGAGTGCCATCATCTATGGCAAGCTTTACATTAGAAATTATATTCCTAGTGTCATTTATCATATTACCTCAGAAAAGGATCCATAGAAGGTGATTAGACCCTTTCACAAGTTCAATTATCTACCTTACAAAAAAATGGCTAAAATAATACTTATTTTCTAGTGATTGGAACAAATCCATACTAATTTCATGACTACTTCATTTTAAACATAGTTGGAAACATTCACTATATTACTGGACCTTTTCTTGTCCCTTCCTTTTCTTAAATGTAGTATGAACCATCTCTTTTACGTGGATTGTTATTTTTTTGGTTGTACCATTTTTAAATAACAAAAATTAATGATTTTATTAAGTCAAATCATCATCTTGTTTTTAGTAAAACTATATACCTTACCAATCCTTACAAATTATTTGAGATTATTTAATCTATGAATATTTTGTATAGGCTTGATATAAATACTATAAATTGAAGAGGTTACATTAATAATACATTTTGCTTATGTAGATTGCACTTTCACTATGTTGTTGATCACAATTGTGGCTCCACAAACCCTAAAGACAACACCAAAACCTAATTCTAGTGAATGTCAAGATTGGTTTGTGGGATAAAGTTATGATTATATAGTAGAAAAACATAAAACTATATGTAAGAATTAGAAATATCTCATTTGTCATTAGGCTCTTTTGTATCAAGGTAGGTTTTCCCTAATGTATGTTTTTTATTATTGAAAAAGTAGGTTTTGAAGGGGCCCTGAAACCCTTTACAACAAAAATAGGCTACTAGAAAGAAAAGATAATTAAAACAAGAAGCCCCAGTTCAAAGGTCACGTTACAAAATAAGCATTACCACACCAATAGCATACAATCAACCAAAAATCAACAAAAAAGTAGATGACAAATTACTGCAATTTTTTTAAGATCCTAGTTGCTTCTAAGTCTCTAGAGATGACCTCATGCATCTCCATAACATCTTCCAGTTCTTGAGCTTGAATGACAACACTTTTCTTCATCTTGATTCTAGTTCTAATACAAGACCCTACATCCATACCCTTTTCCATATCACCTTTCAGACCATCATCCTCCACTTCATGCACTTCTTTCCCTTTAATAAGCAGTTCCCCAATCCATTTATAGGCCTTCTCATTCAAGATAGATAACCTTTGCACATAGTATAAATAGAGTAGATTTACTAACCTACACGAGAGTGCTCAATTCCTCATGAATTTTGTTAACCTTCTCCTCAAGATAAGATAATCTAGATTCACGATTTTGCCCCAATTTTTTAGCATCATCCTTAACCTTATTCAAAACTACATTTGAATATTCTTAACCCTATTGAAAATAGATATCTCCAATTTTCTATTGTTAATAATGTTAGCATTGATATTAGCCATCAAATTCAACTTGAGATTAATTTGTTTTACTTCAAGTAGAATCCATTTAAAGAGTTTGAAGAGGTTCCCAGTGTTGGAGCACTCAGGAGCAACTGCAAGCCAAAACAAACCTTCACGAATGAATGAGAGAATCATAAGAAGCTATTTCACCAGGAGTGAAATGAAATGCATTGAGATGTGATTATACATAATGTACAAAAGTGTCTTATAAAGGTATGAAAATGTGTGATGGGTGAGAAAACTACCCAGCACGGGAAAAAACTACCCAAATAATCAAATGTATTATTAAGCCTAAGTAAATTTAAGAAGGTGAAAAACATTCACACTAACACCCCCCTTAAGTGCAACTTAGTGAAACTAAAAATGAAAAATGAAGATGCAATATGGGCCCCAACTACACAACCATGTTAGGTACCCATTTACAATGCAATCTCTCACAACCGAAGAAAAGGAGAAAAACCCTATGGGAAAAAACCCCTCTCCAAAAGAGAGAAAAGAAAACAAAAAATGATGCATGGATGAAGGACTCAATCACACCCCCCAAGGACTACATACATCATGTATATACAATCAATAGCCCCCCCATATGAGGGAAAGAGATAGAATATATAGCCCCTCCACAATGTATAATCAACTACAAAAATGGTATGTGCTTGAAGACAAAACATGATCCAATGTCGACAAATAATTTGTCTCCCTTTTGGAAGAAACAAAACCAAGTACAAATGCAGATATGCTTCCCATTCTAGATAGGAATTGAAACAAAGAAGCATGAAAATGTATGATGATGTTGGGAATAGAATTCCATCTAATTGCAATCCTAAACATTATTTCATGTATCTCTTAAGTCCTTGGAAAGTGTTCCCCAACACTAGGATTAGAAAGATTAAATTTGAATGAAATGAACATGTAAATTGACATTTGTGATTATTCCTAAATGATAGGAACATGTGGGGGTACCCAAGAAAATCTCCTACAAAATAGGAGCACATGGGGCACCCACATGGAAGGTGGAACCCACCTTTAGTTAAGTTAATTGTTTGGAGAAAGATAACACTTCAGTAATGCATGTAAAAATCCTAGAAGTTAGGAATTGATGTTTACATGCATGGAGTTCAGTTTAGTTCAATTCAATTCAACTTAGTTTAGTTTAGTTTAGTTTAGTTTAGTTTAGTATCAATTCAGTTCAGTTCAATTATCTTCAGTTGCAGGTAGTTAGTTTGAGTTGCATGTTAATTGACTTCAGTTGACTTGAATTGCATGCTAATGGCTTGAATTTCATGACATATAGCAGGTGACTACATTTAGTTAAGTGTGGATGATCAATCATGCATGATATTTGCATGACTGGTGGAGAGATATATGTTTCAGTTAAAAGAGATTGACTTGGACCCACCTTGGGCACCCAAGTTGGCATCTTGGAGTTAACACTTTTGCATGATAAAATATTTTATAAGGCTGAGTTATGTGGGCCCATTCTTGCGTGCCATCTTTGAGGAGAATCCTACAAGATATCTTTGTAATCAACATTGAGTTATGACTTTAGTTTGGGACACCCATATTGATGAAGGACTTGGTTTAACATAGTTTTTCATAGAAGAACTCTACTTGCAAAGAATAGGCATAGGTTTTGTGAGATAAACTTTGTGCTTTGTAATTGTCTATAAATTGCAGCAAGTTGAAGAGAGTTTTAATCAGATTTTATTACAGGTTGTGAAGAAGAATTATTGAAGGAAAAAGAAGCATCTCAAGCAAGGATTGATAAAGAATTATTGTAATCTTGTTCTAAGGTTAAATAATACAAGCACTATTGATTCTGGTGGTGGAATTTTTTCCTGAAAGGGTTTCTCCACGGTATATGTTGTGTCACTTCTATCTTCTAGTCTTATTCTTCTACAATCTTCTGTCTACTTCTACAAATGGTAAAATGAATCTAAATAGATAATCATCCACAAAGAAATTGTAACAAAGAACACTTAATTAGATTTATAGTATAATACTTTTACAAGTTCTAAAGCTACATAATTACCTCCATTTTCAACATTTGGTATTAGAGCTAACGGTTGGGGTAGAGTTTGGGATGCCTTTCTCTTAAAAGTTTGAAGGTTTTTTGGTTGTATTGGGAGCTTTTACTATTGTGTTATTGTTGATTTTGGAAAATAAGTTTGTTACAATGAGTTTTAATTCTCATTTAGATATTGAAAGATTCAATGGATCTAATTATGAGATGTGGAAACTGAAAATGGAGGATCTCCTTGAAGAGAGAGATTAGTGGTTAGTTGTTGGTAATAAGACAAAGTCACCTACAACGATGTCATATGAGGATTGGGATAAGCTTGATAAGAAGGCAAGAGGGACCATAAGATTATGTCTTGTTGATGTTGTTCTCTTAAATGTTTCAGAAGAAACTACTGCATATAAGTTGTGGAAGAGAATAGGTGATATCTATCAAACCAAAACTCTTACTAATAAGTTATATCTAAAAAGATAGATGCATTCTTTAAAGATGAAAGATGGTGATTCTGTTGCAAATAATTTGAATTCTTTTAATTTGATTCTAATTCAGTTAGTGTCTGTAGATGTAAAGCTAGAAGATGAAGATAAATGCATTTTGTTACTTTGTTCTTTACCAAAATCTTGGGAAAATCTAATTGTTGCTATTAGTGGTAGTGGTGTAAATACGAAGATGGACAATATAATTCCTACTCTCCTACTAGAGGAGATGAGGAGGAAGTCTAAAATGGAAATCCAAGATACCTTGTTTGTAAAAGGTAAGCCTGAGAAAAAGGAACCTAAGGGAGACAAGGAAGGAAAGGGTAAGTTTGAAGGATGAAGTAATTAGGTAAAGTGTTGGAACTATGGGAAACTGAGACATGTGAAGAAGGATTGTAAGAACAAGAAAAATAGTTTTGTTTCTTCTACAGAGGAATTCTCAAATGACGGTAATCATACATTGATCATTTCATGTAAAAATGTTAGTGATGACTCTTTGCTTGATGTTAAAGAGTGATCTTCATGAAGAGGACGGTAGTCATGATGCCATGTGTATCTCGTACCATGGTTCAATGGGAGTTGTTAGAAGTGACATGGATGCATCATTGGTAAGGTTATCTTCATGTGATTGGGGATATGTTTTTTCTCGATTTAGAGTGGTTGCTATTATGTCATGGTTTACTCTTGATACGCGTTTATAGTTTGGCATGGTACTTGTTCTCTTGAGACTAGGATGTTTATGTATGTTATGATGCATGTGATCTCCTTAGAGGAGATGGTTAGATCATGTTGTCATGTTTATTTCCTTATTCATGATTAGAGCTTTGAAATTGATCTTGCATAGTTCTCTTATGTATTGGTTACATTAATCATTTGCTTGATTACTTCATGATAGTGCTATGTTGCATTTGGAGTTTGGCATGGATTGGTTGGTTACAAGTCCTCATGGATACTTGGAGAAATAGGTGAGGCTTGATTTCTCTTATGGTAAAAGATATATGTTGGAATGGCTACTTGTAAGAAAATGGTTTTCAATAGTAAATACCGAGAAGCCTACACCTTGGTCGGATGTGAGTTCAACACACTCGGTGGTTTCACGTGCCTCCACAGAGGCAGTTTGGTTATAGAGAGATGGGAAAGGTATTGGTTTTAATTGCAAGAAAATTAAACTTGAATGTGATAGAGTGCTATTTTTTTAGCCAAAAATCCTATGTATCATGCTCGCACTAAGTATGTTGATGTTCAGTATCACTTTGTGCAAGAAATGGTTGAGAGTGGGAAGGTATTAATTGAGAAAATTGACACTTTGATTAATGTTGCAGATTATCTTACGAAACCAACTCCTACAGATAAGTTCTCTTGGTTTTGAGTATTAATCATTTGTTTGGAGCTTCATGATTATGCATATTGCATTTGAAGTTGGCATGGATTGATTAGTTGGTGTAGGAAGGCCATTGGCCTTGAGTCCTGTACTTGATTTATAATAATGATTCCTTGTTTAGAATAATTGCAATGTATAATATCAAGTGGGAGAATGTTGGGAATAGAATGTCATTTAATTGCAATCCTAAACATTATTTCATGTATCTCCTAAGTCCTTGGAAAGTGTTCCCCAACACTAGGATTAGAAAGAGATTAAATTTGAATGAAGTGAACATGTAAATTGTCATTTGTGATTATTCCTAAACGATAGGAACATGTGGGGGTACCCAAGAAGAGCTCCTACAAAATAGAAGCACATGGGGCACCCACATGGAAGGTGGAACCCACCTTGAGTTAAGTTAACTATTTGGAGAAATATAACACTTCAATAATGCATGTAAAGATCCTAGAAGTTAGGAATTGATGTTTACATGCATCGAGTTCAGTTTTATTCAATTCAATTTAGTTTAGTTTAGTTCAGTTATCTTCAATTGCATGTAGTTAGTTTGAGTTACATGTTATTTGACTTCAGTTGACTTGAATTGCATGATAATTACTTGAGTTGCATAACAGATAATAGGTGACTACATTCAGTTAAGTGGGGATGATCAATCATACATGATATTTGCATGAATGATGGAGAGATATGTTTTCAATTAACAAATATTGAATTGGACCCACCTTGGGCGCCCAAGTTGGCATCTTGGAGTTAACACTTTTGCATGATAAGATATTTTATAAGGTTGAGTTAAGTGGGCCCATTCTTGGGTGCCAACTTTGAGGAGAATCCTACAAGATATCTTTGTAATCAACGTTGAGTTACGACTTCAGTTTGGGACACCCAAATTGATGAAGGATTTGGTTTGACATTGTTTTCACGGAAGAACTCTACTTGCAAAGAATAGGCGTAGGTTTTGTGAGATAAGCTTTGTGCTTTGTAATTATCATTATTGTCTATAAATTGCAGCAAGTTGAAGAGTTTTAATTAGATTTTATTGCAGGTTGTGAAGAAGAATTGTTGAAGGAAAAAAAAGCATCTCAAGCAAGGATTGATAAAGAATTATTGTAATTTTGTCCTAAGGTTAAATAATACAAGCACTATTGATTCTAGTGGTGGAGTTTTTTTCTGGAAGGGTTTCTCCATGGTATATGATGTCACTTCTATCTTCTAGTCTTATTCTTCTATAATCTTCTGTCTACTTCTACAAATGGTAAAATGAATATAAACAGATAATCATCCACAAAGAAATTGTAAAAAAGAACACTTAATTAGATCTACAATATAATAGTTTTACAAGTTCTAAAGCTACATAATTAATCCATTTTCAACAATGATGTCTCTGAAATATGCTCATGTGTCGCCAAGACCTCGAAATATTATGCCACAAACCAATTAGGAACATGACCAATCACAATAGAAGGTGACAAACAAGGTACCACTAGAAACTAATTATGAACATTCTCCTAAGATTGGGATGGAATGACAATAGTTGTACCACAAATATCATCAAATAGAAGGGATACACCTTCAAATGTGGCTTCCAAGTCAGAAATGTGAGATTCTACGAATAATGAACCAATGTCTGGCAAATAAGAATCCCAATCAAGAAGAAAATCATAATTCTGTTGTTCAGGAATGATGGAAGTACTTAATGAAGGTGGATCAACTATCTCTGACAAAGAATCGAGAACCTTTGAAGCAACCACAACCTCATCTGAAGTCTCAAAAACCTCTAAAGGATCACAAGCATGGTCTATCTTCTTTAAAGAACAAAGAGACACACTGGTATTGGAAGGAGGGTCATCGAGAGATGGAAAAATATTAAGATCTCTATATGATTCTCGAAGGTAATTCCAAAGAGCATAAGGACTCTCAAAATGACAAAGTGAATCCAAAAGGTCCTCGTCATTTATATGCTCAAAATAACTCCATGGACTCTAACCCTAAATCCTTTCTAAATCATATACCTACTATGTGTGTCTGGAAGAGGAACTTCATTATACAAATATGGCAATAGATTCTCCTCATTAAGATGGGTGAGAACATCACTCCATTGCCTAAAGTTCCCTTTCTCCAAAGAAGCCATTATATCTTAACAATTATTCAAAATTTGAAAGATAGTACTCTCATAAGTATTAAAACTTCCAAAAAAGAATTAAACTTGATTTGCAGCAAAATTTGATGCAACCAATTTCTTGATCTCCATGCTAACACCAAGCAACCCCATTAAGCACTCAAACAAGATATCCTCTTGCAAGACTTTCTCACAAGAATCTGTGGAACTAAAATGATATTTAAAGAGCAAGAAACAGCTCCACACAGCCAATGTGGGATAATTTTTCCCAAAGACAACTTCAAACACTTGCAGCCTGAAACCTTAAATAAATATTTGGGGAAAAGTTTGAAAAATATTTCACCAAATCCAAAAACGCACTTCCAACTCCATCCAATTTCAAGAGCATCCAAATATGAAAGGGTATCCTTCATTAGCAACCTTTTTTGGCAAAATGCCTCAGACGCATAGGCCTGGGAATCTTACCTCTTCCCACAAATGTACAACATAGAGTTCCACTTGGGATCAATAAAAAATCATGGCCTTCACATCCAAAAACTCCTTCAACACAAAAACATGTTGCCACAGGGGTTAACAGTGGCTCTGGGAGAGTAAATCGTGCCTCACAAAAGATTGAAGAAGTCTGTGCAAGGTGCACACCTTCAATTCTCCAAAATGCTGCCAATTACCACGTGTTCTGTCGTCGCCAATCAAAACCTATCACTACGGTCGGAATAAGTTAACGAAGGTTGGATGTTATAGAATGCACAAGATTCTTTCAGGCCAGACACAACCAAATGCCTCCACACAAAACGTGCCTCTAGAACAGCAAAATGGTGCCCTCTCCTTGCATATTGCGTGCAACAAATTTGCAGTGCCTAAAGCAAGAAAACATGTGCCTCCAACAAAAAATCAAGCTTTAGTAAAAAGAATGTGCCTTTCAAACACAGATCGTACCAATCTGGAATTAAGGAGTGGTTCTGCGCAGTGCACCTCTGTTTCACATTGTACCAAAATTGAGAATGGGAAAACCGAGTAAGATGCTCGTGAAGATTAGATCGGCTTTGAATCGCCTCCCTTCTCCCATCTATAGTCTCCAACATGTAAATTGTGAAGCCAAATATGGGTTTTGTAGAATAATTCTACCTTGTAGAGAAAATCAGCGTCAACAACAAACTTTGCATAGCCAAAAAAATGTCTTCTCCAATGAAAACTCTCAAAGGAAGGATTGCAGAATGGTTGTATTTAATACCATGTTGGAGCACCCAGGAGCAACTACAAGCCAAAACAAATCTTCATGAATGAACGAGAGAAGCATAAGAATTTGTTTCATCAGGAGTGAAAAGAAATGTATTGAGATGTGATTATACATAATGTACAAAAGTGCCTTATAAAGGCATGAAAATGTGTGACGGGTGAGAAAGCTACCCAACACAGAAAAAAAACTACCCGAATAATCAAATTTATTATTAAGCCTAAGTAAACTTAAGAAGGTGAAAAATATTCATGCTAACAACCAGTCTCATCCTTTGCCAATCTGATAACATCATTCAGGTTAACATTCTCCTAATTGATAGACTCCCCTTGTAAACTAGACGACCCCTCGGGCTAAACATTACCACCAAGAGAATCCAATTTTTCTTTTCCTTCACCCACAAACTCCACACCAACAAGAGGGACATCTAGGTACACCAAGTCAATATCCACCATATTCACATTAACAACAACTTCAAGATCCTCCAACTTTTGAGGCTTACCTATCTCACCCACAACACCACCTTGGACTTTCACCTTACCATTCATCACCTCTACCACAAAGACAGTCTCCTTATCCTTACCCAACTTGAGGTTTAGGGATTTCTTCCCCGTCGATACTTTCCCTCAATGCCTTTCTCACCTTCCACTACCAAAATTCTTCTTTACACACTTGAAGGAAGAGATGACATTGCTTTTTTACAACTCTAGCTCCCTTTCTTAACCTTAGCCAAACATGTACTCTTGAGCCTAACCGAGGGAGACTCCTCAATGTCCAAATCTATATGCAAACCACCAAACCAAGAGGGGCTAGCCTCTTTCTTCCTCCCTTTCTTGGGCTAATTATCAAAATCTTCCAGAGAAATAAAGTCAGGCTCTTGAAATGAACCTTAATCTTCACCCCCTTCACCCTTTCCTTTAGAGTCATTACTCGTTTCATAACCAGAGAGGACCTCCTTAAGCTTACAAGCTCTGCTTAATTTAGGTACTTCCAGTACATACTTGACTTTTACATATTCCATAATTAGAAGCATTAGACCCTCATATAGAAAGGGGTTATTGGGGTTTTTTTAAAATTCTATAATTCTATTTTTTAGTGAGAGGAGTAAATAAAAATCAAAAGACACCAGTTTATTATGACTAAAGTGGTTAAGCAACAAGAAATGATAGTCATATAAATAGCAGAGAATCTGTCATCCAAATTGAAGTATCTCATAATGGCCATGGTAACTCCCTCCAAATGGGCTTAATGGAATATCGATCATAACCTCCACATGCTAATCTCTTAAGCTTCGCCTTTTCCTTCCCTTAAATAAATTGACCAAAGTTGACTTAGAAGTAGGTCATTCCCTATAAAATTTCTTGCCCTCAAAATATAACCTAATAATCTCCACAATCAGGTCCTCCGTAATACTAATCTCCACCTCGAAGACTCTTGACACCCTATTATTCCAACCATTAACAAATTTGTTGGAAACTTGTGAGTCGGACCCATGAAGCTTCAACATGAAAGGGGTAACCCTGGAGTGCCCTTCTCCAAGATTTCCCAAACAATGTCATTCACTTGAAATTCTCTAAATGTAACAAGTTCCAGTCTGCACCTATCAACACCCATGGTCACCAAAACATGACTAAACACAACTTTCTCCCTAAAAAGAAACACCAACAGATGAAAATGAAAGTTCTATATACAAAGGAGGAGGAAGAACCAAACACCCATAATCCATGTAAATCTAACAACACAAGGACTAGAAGTCATCATGGCCACTACAATCAAAATCTTTACATAAGATTTGTCATACTTATTAGGACATTCATAGAGCTTCACATGTCTTTTCATACTAATGAGGAAATTATGAATCCAAACTCCTCTAACTCCCAAAAGACTGGTCATCATGTGATGTTTGATCATATTTAATAAGATTTTGAATCTAAATAGGGGTGATATCTTGAGAGTCCCAATGATTAGTAGAGGACACCCTAAATTGGCAAGGGAGTCAACTAAGCAATTAGCTTCATGATAAACATGGGATACATAAAATTCCTCAAAATAGTTCAATATGAAAATAGTATCCTCAATATTATGCTCAATTGACCAAGAAGAAGGATGCACCCTCTTAAGACAATTAACGATATTCAAAGAATCTCTCTCCAACTAGATTTTTCTAACACCCCTCTCTTGAGTGAGCTTCAGGCCATAATAGGCTGCAGAAGCTTTAGCAAACTGGTTTGTCTAGGTTCCCAAAGGGAGCACCACCACATAAACTAGCCTACCATGAGAATCAGATAACACTCCCCCACAACCAGCAGGACCTGGATTTCCTTTAGAAACATCGTCAAAGTTAACTTTATATTAGCCATGAGGAGGAGTTTGCCACACCACACCCTCCCTTAAAGATTTGGCCTTCCTCGGGGGAAAAATAAATAATTTTCCTAAGGTATGTTGATAGGACAATAAAAGAGATAAAAATAACACTTAATTTATCAACAACTAGAGCTAATATATGATAAACCCTTTATTACATCAGAAATTGCATACCCTTACAATCACATTTTGTTTTAGGTATTCTTTAGTGACCATTCCCATATCATATTTAGGGATCATTTTAACATCAACTTTGGCCATTTTCCTTCAAATTAAATTCTATCACATTTTGATTCTTCTTATTGACATAAAATCACATGTTAAATTTTGAATAATTTCTCCAGGATATGAGTGCAATGCTCTTGAGAATTTAGATGATATTATAGTGTCCAATGAATTTCACAAAATTTAAATGTTTCTTCTTTACCAATTACCTAACATAGACAAAAGGTAATACAATTAATCTATAATATGCAATTAAATAGTTAACCTAACATAGGCAAAAGATAATACAATTAATCCAAAATAAATAAAAAATATACAAAATAGCAACCGTAATTGTGAATCATCCTCTCCCATTTCCTATGGTTCAAGCATCTTTCCATTTAATTTGGTATTTTCTTCACCTTTTATTTTCTCTTTCTCTACCTCCTACTTCAATTTTTCATTTCATACATTTTTAGTTTTTACAAAAATTTAATTAAACATCAAAATTATCATAAAATAAGTCTTCGATAGATACCCCAACAATGAATATTAGTAGTGATCTCTATTGCACTCTATGAATCTAATTTTTAAAATCCAACATGATATTCTAGATTGCCAAAAACTCAAATAAAAAATAAAAAGTTTGTAAAAATTTCTTGATAATAGAAATAAAACCTTGTTCCCTCATGTAAGTCTAATATGGTGCACATTATTATAGTGAATCCTATTTTTTGTATCACTTTATTTAGTGTCACCAATAATCTCCACATGCAAAACTCCAAGTGGATGTGAGGATCCTTTTAATGTTAACATAACTACAATTTTTTTTTTTTTTTATAGGGGCGACATTTTGATTCCCACTTAGAGGATAGGCATAAGTGCATGTTTAACTAGATAGTCAATTGATGGCTTAGATTTCACACTATAGAATAATGAATAGGGTTTTTTCTTGACTTAAGATTATTTCTGGGGCTTCTTTCCTCTTGAGGAAATGTGTCCATTAGAGATTGACTCTAAGACATCCACAGTCAACAGTTTTCTTGAGGAATTGATGGCTAGGAGTTATTAATACTTGGAAACAAAATTAGGCTTCAATATTACAAGGAATCGAGTCTCGAAGGATAGGATTGATAGAGCAATTATCACAAAGGGACTCACAAACTTATTATAATTAATTCAAGAAAAAATCTTTATTACTTAAATTATTTAGACTTTAGATCACTGAATCTTGCAAAGATCCATAAGATAATGGATTTAGTCTAGGCTATTATAATTTTCCTCAAAGAGTTATGCTAGTACTTCCTTTTATGATTTATCCATAGGGTTTATATAATTATCTCTTAACAAATCTTGACCATCTATAAGACTTGATTTATATCTAAGGTATATGCTCAATTTATGGCATAAGCGAATTACTTACCAAATTTAGGAATTACATAAATATTGCACATTAGCCTTTAACCATCCATGATTCCAATTGTCTAGAGCAATCCATCTAGGTCAAGTACACTTAAGTAGCTAGGTTCACTAACTAGAACATTATAGAATCATGTCACATGTCTAATAAATTAAAACCCAAATAATAATATAAAGTAATGTACTTAAATAGGAAGGTATTAATCCTTAAAGGTTTCATAATTAGCTTTAGTAAATGGCAATATAAAACTAAACTTGTACCAATTAAGCCTTCTAGGAAGTTCATACAAGCCTTAAGTAATTTATATCACATAATAGAATCATGGTATTCAAAAACTAACTCTATCTTTGAGGTGATGGGTCAAATTTTACATAACTAGTTTACACAAAGTATTATAATCTTTAACTATTAACATATCCTTTACAATTCTCTAGACTTTACAACTTAATGCCTTGAGAAAAAAATTAATAACAAGCCTCTTGATCCTTAACCAATAATTTGATGATTGTCAACTTTCACCCAGCAATCCTTAATGCTTCCTACTACACATCTTTGATGGGGTCCTTACAAAAATCTACCCCTTTCTCCTATAAACATATTAGGTAAAAAAATAACACAAAGTTCATTGCAATAGTCAAATATAATTGTAGTTAGATTCATGAATTTAGAGATAATATGCATTCATCTTTATTGTAACAAAAGTTGTTCAATGATTCATATAATCTAGGAACACATGTTACCAATTTACTATTAGAGTGTGGAGTACTTCACTTGGATGCCAACCCAAGTATCATGCCTACTTTTCCTCCTATACATCATTACAATGATCTATTCAACTTCATAAGGATGTTATTGAGGTGTGTGGTCTTTTAGAGGTCTTCAACCCATTTGATTGGTATAGTGATTCTAGAATCTAAGCAATTTTGTAGCTAATTTCTAGAACCAATCCAAGATAACCATGAAATCCACTACTTAACCAAACTAGGAAAAATATGACATCCACCCATTGGCCAATCTAGAACTCAATATCACTAGATTGACCAATTGACACATGCACATGCATGCATACATATAGACGCAAACATGTCTCTAAATATTTGAATCACAATTACATTCAACATAATTTGGGGAGCTACAACCACTCCAATGAGCCCTAACACATATTAACAAGGAAATAACCTGATCACAATGTAACACCTTGCTATACCAAACCAACATTATCCAACTTTAAACTAGCATACCAATCATCCTAAGAACACCTTGGTAATCAAGGCAATACCTCATTATGGAAAGACATGCTATTCAACTTGTAATAGAGATATAAAATATCCCATCTCTACTAGGATGACCATCATTGGATTTTTGATTCACCAAAATGACCACTATGTTATTTTATGCATGAATGACCATGGAGCTATTGCCTCTATAAATTGGTGACTATACAGCTCCATTGAGGCTTGAAGGATGACCAATGATTTAGTCCACAAAGTCTTCCTTGTGGTTAGATCAAATGCATATTGTGCTACAATAGATCAAACTCATACACGATGATCCCAACATAGACTTGAAATCCATGAATTCACAAACTTAGAATAACATATTCACACAACAACCATATTGAGAATTCTAGCTTGAACATATATCGTCATGATTTAATAACATCACTAATCACACACATATAAAGCATATCTACAATATTATTTCACCAATTTCAATTTAAACATATACCTAATCTCATATACTCTTCGCTAATTTGTATGATGAATTCTAATCTCGTATACTTTTCGCTAATTTGTATGATGAATTGTAACTACAGTTATGGTATCAAAATTACTCCAAAAGTTGAATATGTAGGTTTTATGAATATATCGCTACATTTTGCATACACGTCTACCAGAGCAGTTCCAAAGCTCCCATTCGGTACAAGCTGGGAGGATGCTGGCAAAGGTTGTAGAGTTCGGCTTTACACTAGCCAATCGTATTTGGTTGAAAGTTTCTAAAGCCTTTTCAACAAACACATTTTGTTAATATCCTGCAACCACGGCATTCCATGAGCAAACATTTCTTTGAGGCATTCTGTCAAACAGTTCTCGTGCCTTGTCTATGATTCCAACGTTGTCTACCAAGGCAGTTGCAACTACAACATCTGACAAAATTCCGCTATCCATTTATCCTGCGATGTGCCCTGTTCCAAAGCTCCCATTTTGGCAGAGGCGCAAGGAATGCTGGCAAAGGTGGCGGAGTCTGGCTTTACAGCTGCCAATTGCATTTAGTTGAAAGTTTCTAAATCCTTTTCAACAAACGCATTTTTCGTATATCCTGCAACCATAGCATTCCGTGAGACCGCATTTATTTGAGGAATCCGGGTCAAACAGTTCGGGTGCCCTGTCTGCGCTTCCGCATTTTGCATACATGTCTACCAGAGGATTTCCAACTTAACAGTCTACATGCTCTGGAGATTAGAGTTTCTCTTGCTATTCAAAGGAAAAAAAAAAGAAGCAGCAGCAGCAAGCTAGGCTTCCGTAAGAAGTAGCAGCGGGGAAAAAAAGTCATCTAAGCGGCTTTCTTTCTGAAGGAATATCTTGCGCTAGAAATCCTCTTACTGCTGCTTGAGCGGGAAAGGTAGATTCGAAATTTCAATTCAAACTTAACCGTCAGTTTTAGACAGCTGGATTGGGTGGAAGTTGCAGTGACCGTGACTGTCGAGAGTCAAAGGAGTGCAGTGGAGAAGAAAACAGAAAAAACGGAAGATGAGAATCCGACCGAACAGTGTAAGAGTGGAACCCAGAGCCACGTAAGAAGTCAAACCCTTAGTTTCTGATGTTTAAGCCGCGCCAACCAGGCATACAAAACGTGTTACCACTGCCGTCCATCCTGAGATATACAAAATATATACACAAACACAAATTGATACAATTGGTGCATTGCTCCATTTTTCTTCGCCATCTTCTATAGCAAACCAAGATGTTAGCAATCCAGTATAACAGTAGGATCGTCTTACTTTGTAAGGGTACCTGAAAAAGTATGGCGAGGGTATTAGGCTCCACTTCTAAGTGTCCAAACAAAAGCATCCAACTGACAACAAAGCATTCGCCTTTTATATTAAAAACAAATTATTAAGCCAACAGAATGCATTCAACGTATACATAGGGCCATTTCCAGTTATTTCATATGAGGCTTGGAACACACTTTTACTGCTTCGAATACAACTAAAAAAATACAGACACCATAATGAAGAAACCAACCATGTGAGAGGATGTACCCATCTGGAATATCAAGCTATTTGTCACTTATTCAACCTAATCTTTTAAAATTTTAGTCATTTTATGTCACGCCAATCCATTGCCTTGTGACATTTGGTCTGTGAAGTACAGAAGCCAGTAATGAGCCGCACAAAATTGTAAAGCAATATGCTGTAATGTATAAGGTTTGTGAAAATAACTCTATGTGAAAATAACTCTGGCAACCATTGCATTTACAGCATCAGCAGTAGCTGGTATCCATTCAATACTAGCTTAATTCTGTTAGGAAAATTGTCACAAAAATAAACTCAAGAACAAAGAAACCAAAATTTTAAATATACAAAAACTTTAAACCACCAAATAAAAATAAAATTCATTTCACAGTTCAAAATATGTGAAAAAACAAATAGGGATCTAACACTAGGTATTACAATAATATAGTATATAAAAACAGCCATAGATAATACCTCAGAACCAATGCCTTCATTTAACACAACAAAAAATGATCTGGCTGTTTACAGATTCCCATGAATACTCACTGAAACCATGGCAAGTGACTTACCTCAAGATTCTGCACAAATTGTGTCATGCTGTCAGTGATCCTGATGAGAAAAAATGGGCAGAGTTTGCAGGAAAATATTATGAAACCCTACCAAAGCAGATTTTTTTTAAATGAGACAAACCAAAACCAATCCCCCTACAGCTGCTGCTTCAATCTATTCACAATAAATGAAAAGTAGATCTAAAAATATCAGGGTTTTAGAGCTACTACACTCTTGAGCTCAAAACAAGATTTTTACAGCCTTTCAAACAAAAATATTGGTTGCAAGTTAAAATTTGTTTTCAGGCATGGGGCAAGGAACATTTCAACTCCCTGAAAGTTATTTTTCCAGGGTGAGACAACTTTCCAAGTGATAACTGCTATAAAATATAGCCTATCAGCTAATTATATTTTGCATTTGCTAGAAATAAAGACACAAATGTATAACCATTCAGCAGTGGTATGTAGCGGAAAGTGGAAAAAGAAATCCACTGATAATATTCCACACTTGAGTTCCCCTCTTTCTCCAACATGTTACATAGACATTCCCATGTTCCTTCATACCTCAAACACCTACAATTAAGGTTAGGCTGCTCCACGCAAATATTGTCAATGAATTTTTTTTTCATCCTACATTCCCCAACTTCATTCCTTCTTCTGTTGGGATTTCAAAGTTGTCTATCCCATCATCCTTTTCTACCAAACCCTACATTTTGTTGGATAATGACAAGAATTAAAACAATACAACAAAAATCTTATCTTATGAAAATCTCTTTTTCCTAAAGAGATAATTCATAATTTCCCTAAGAGAAAAAATCTAGATTTTTCTAAGTTTTATAGTGGTTGTTATCTTGAAAATATTATATATATCTCTGTAGCCTTTAATGGCATATAGGTCATTGAATAGCAGCAGCTGTGTGAAGATTGTAATCAATTTATCTGAGCAATAAAAATACTGATACTTTGCCCTGTGGATGTTTCCTTGACATATTTTCAAGGTTTTACCACATAAACCTGTATCTTCTCTGTTATTCTGTTATTTTATTTTATTTTCTTCGTCATTTCTTCACAACTAATCTGTGCTGCAATATTATTTAATTTTGTGGGTTTATGTTTCCATTTCCACAAGACTTTTTCCCTCGCTTTGCAGAAGTTTCAGACTTTTCCTTACCAACACGCCTTTTGCCCAAATCCAAACTCCCTGATCCTTACACTAAGTTACCTATTAGAACTGGAATTCAACCTTCCCCTTACCCGAGGACCTTTCTCATGGTACCCTCGAACTTCGATCCCTAACAAGTCGTAAGAGTCATAAAGTGTCTCTGACCCAAACTACCATTTATTTTCTTTGTTCACTCCCACCTAGCTCCTTACACAACCAAGAGAGCCATTAATAGCTACCTATGTTCCACCAAGTTTCCGGGACAGCGGGACGGCGGGACGCGTTTCAGGGATGGCAATTTTTTGAGGGGATTTTAGGGGACGGGGGGACGGCTATATAGTATATATATATATATATATATATATATATATATATATATATATATATATATATAGAGAGAGAGAGAGAGAGAGAGAGAGAGAGAGAGAGAGAGAGAGATTTTAAAAATATAGGGAAATTTTAGATATTCATAAAGTTGCAAATGTAATCACCAATCATATTGACATATGCATCATAGAATCGAATTATCGAAGAAATTAATACTATAGCTACCTAATTGCATCCATGGACCATAATTCATGTCAAATAGTCAATGTGCATATGATATAAAATAATAAAATGCCCAAAAGGCTACAAGTTTGTACTACAAATGTCAAAATGACAAAGTCACAAGTGTCCAAAGGCAAAACATAGAAATAGAAAGTATGATGATTGCCGCTACTTGGCATCTGCCAACATTGCATCAAAATCAGACTCATAGTCTAAGTCACTGTCACTGTGAGCGGTTGGCTCATAGTCTTGGCTGCAATTTTATTTTGGCAAGACAAAATGAGGTCAAATGAAGGTAAGAAGATGTTTTAAGTGGCCATATTAGGGTTGCGAGGGCATGGGGCCCATAAAGGAAATTAAAAAAAAAAAAATTAAAAAAAAACCTTTTATTTTTGTGTTTATAATGCTGCTGGGCGACAGGGGACGACCAGCCATATAGGGGACAGATAGGGGATGCCTAGGAGTCCCCTATCCATCCCCTGGATGGCTGGCCATACCCTTTCCATTCCGGGACATTTCGTCCAATCGGGGACCTAGCTGTCCCCTAGGCATCCCTTGTCCCTGAAACATTTTTGGGACGGGTACGAGGGGCAAAAACCTAGGGGACGTGTCCCCATGTCTCCTTGATAGCTACCTAATTTTGATGCTCAACTACTCCATAAGGGATTTTCCTGCCCAAAAACAACTTACAAATATAAGGGAACTATTTCACATGTACTCATGATGCTAGAGGTTGAAGACAGCCATGTTTTCATTAATGTGGTGGTTGCATCCTCCATTACCTTGGTCCTTCCATAATCTTAGTTGTTATTTTGGCGGGATCTCATACCCAACATCGATTTCAAGGATATCACAAGTGAACGCATCCATTCAAGGGCATTATACATTTTACACAAACTCTTGCGAAACCTATTCTAAGCAGTTGTGTTCGAGAATTCAAATCTACGGATGAAAACCCTTGGGTTTGTTGGAGATCAAAGCATGAAAACCCTTTGATTTCAAGGATCAAAGGACAAAACCCCTTTGGGACTATAGGAAAATCCAACTTAGAGGGATGTAAATGAGCTTCATGGTTGTTAATTTCAACTATTCCCATTTGAACAATTCGTAATTTGTTGTTGATGTTTCAAGCTTTGTATTTTTATTTTGTAGTTGCTACTGTTGCAGCTATTTTTCCTATTGTTATTGTAGAATAACATTACATATCTCATTTGGATTCTTTCTTTTATTATAGCTTCTCTTGTTAGAACAATTTATCAATGTTAAATGTGAAGGAGAATATTGGGATTTTGATGGTAAAAATAAATAAATCCTAAATTTATCTGCTTAAAATAATCATTAGGCTCATTACATTAGTATTAGAGCTAGTGATCTTGTCCATCCCATGAATCATGGGAGGATTCTTTAAATCTATAATATATGGTGGAATGAGCTCTTTAGGAGCCAATAGCAACAAGAACCAGGACAGAATGAGCACATTTGTAGAAGCAAATCCTAAGTAAACTCGAATCTCATTGGAGGAAGATACCATTGGTTGTTATGTTGAATATAGAAGACTTCCAACGGATATCCAAGATACAATGCCCTCATCAAATTTCATGAATATGAAGAGAGGCAAAGGTATGACTAGACAGAAGAACCATGGTGAAATTCTAAAGAGACAAGAAGAAGAATAGTTTGATAGACTTTTCAAAGGTTAGTAGAAACATTCAAGTGGTTTCAAAGCTACAGTTCCTTTTAAAATGATCTTACAAGTGTAAAGAAAAGGAGGTCTGTGTAAATTACCTATGTTGAGAAAGGAAGAAGAAAAGTCAAAACTGAAAGAAGTCACTAAGTAGGAGACTTGATCATGAAAAAAAAATGTTCTTGTCGAATGAAAGGCATTTAGAACCACAACCACAACCAACATCAACATATGAATTATTCTCAAAATCGCCAGATTTGAGCAACTCAAAGGAAGTCTTACACAAGAAGGGATATCATGCACCCCCTTGAAGGACCACACCTCCAATAGTAACATAGAAGATAAACGAAGGTACACGAAATGCGTTGAGAAGATACTTTGCTTTTCTTGCAACGAACCATGGGAATTAAGCCACCAATGCTAATGAAAAATTGAAATGATTTTAGTAGAAGAAAAAAAAAACCCTACTAAAGAGCCAAAAAAATAAATCATGGAACCTAAAATTGTCTTGAACGTACTTGAGTACAATCTACTTGCAAAAGAAAAAGAAAGGAAAAATTAGAAAAGAAGACCATGGAACCAAAATAAGTGATGAGTATGCCAAAGCTTCAAGAAAGGGTCAAGGAAGAAATTATGGAGCATGAACCAAAGAAATAAGATCAATCAAAGCAGCAAGAAAGTGAGAAGAAACAGACCATGGAGAAATCCACCAAGCAGAGAGAAGGTATGGATCTGTGTTTAGGAAATGATACCTTATTGATTTCCAAAGTCGAATATTAGAAAAGACTGTCTTAAGGAAATTAAGGAGAAACAAATATCACTTTTTAAAGCATGATTGTGAGTGATGTGCCAATTCAAGAAATGCCCAATTATCTTCCAAAGATTGAGTTAGTTCCATATGGGTTTGGTTTTCAAAATAATCATGTCGATGGACTTGCAAGTAAGAAGAATGTCCTAAATTTAATTTTTTGGTTCACAAAGAAAGTCGTGTTGTTTTGAATCTTTTAGAAATTTCAAAGTCAGCACAAGATAGTTATGGCAAATACTTATTGCACCACTAAATTAAAATATTTGGTTCAACCTCACAAAGAAAGTCATATTCTTTTGAATCTTTCAGAAATTTCAAAGTTAGCACATGATAGTTATGGAAGATATTTATTGCACCAATTTCATACCATATCATTTCAAAATTCTTTTTATTAATTGAAACATGCTAATAGTGATGAAAAGATGAAGGGCACAAAATGGAAAGAGAATCCTTTCCCTTAATGTTAGAACTGCTTGGGCATGATGATGTGGGATCTAAGAGCAATAACTAAAGAAATCCAAATAGAAGATATTGAGACACACACAAATTGAAGTTTTTGATGGGTCCAACTTCATGGCTGCTAATAGACTCATTGTTCCCCACGCTCGAAAAAGCAAGCAACTCATTGTTACCATAGGTGAGCATAAGGTATGTAATGCATCCTATGCTATGAGAACCAAAATAATTCTGCGGGTAGCATGGTTGTATTCCAACAGTGAGTTTCTACAGATTCGTCAAAATGGGGAATTAAAGTTTACGTTGGAAGGAAAAAATGGGGTGCTTTCAATTGTGTCTCCAATCCATCGTTGGGAGTAGTCATGGAAAAAAGGACTTCTTGCAGGTGGCAAGTTGTTTGGAACTCTGGATAGCAAAGAGTATGGTGATGGAAGGCATGCATACTAACTCATTTCATGGTAAGCAACATAGTCTTTATTTTGGTATTCAAATGTTTCCAAATCAGCATAATATGGTGCTCCAATATGTCCCCAGGATCATTATCAAATAGAAAACTTCAACCTGCCATAGAATTAGAAATTGGTTGCAAGTATTACTTTATCACTCCTTGTTTCTTGAATAATGAATTGAGATCAAGCTACCACCAGACCATCCATTGCATGGACTATGTGCACAAGACAAAGTTTATATGGAGTGTGGAACACATTGAGTTCTTGGCCATGGCACCCAATTTAACTAATGCACCAACCACTTCCCAATTCATGGTTAATCAAGTATTCAGTGGTCAATTAGAGAACATGTTTTGATATTTTTTAATGATTTCTTGATGTGTGGCAAAACATGGAAGGATCATATGAGACACCTAAATTTGATCCTTGGGATTCTTGAGCAACAAGCTCTATTTGCAAATGGATTTAAGTGTAAGTTTGGGGTCACAAAGATTTTATACCTGGGCCATGTCATTGTTTCCCAAGGTATAAAGGTAGATAAAAAAGGATTCAATATTTTCTAGTTTGGACATCCCCTACCACACTACCTCTATGGAGAAGATTCTTTAATTTATGTGGTCGTGATAGAATGATTGTTAAGGGATTTTCATGTATAGCAACATCCTTAATCGACATGGCAAAGATTGGAATATTTACATGGATGGATAGAACACAAGAATTTTTGATAAGCTGGCAATCCGTTCACATCCTACATTTTCCATTTCAAATTTCTTGCATCCTTGTGTGGGAGAATGTGGTGTTTTAGGAGAAGGTATTGAGGCCAAATTAAAACAAAAGGGGCACCTGGTAAAAATAGAGAGTGAAATTGAAATATTAGAAATGGGTTATGTTGTAACCTTTTCACACATCACCCCATTCAAAATGGGTACCCCCTAATTTTTGCTCCATTTGGGTCTTTTGGCTTTGGTTTTGGGTGGTTTTGGGGCAATATCTCCTAGTTCCTTATGTCTTTCCGGGGATGTACCTGTCTTTGGGCCTGATTTGGAATTTTGGCTAAGTCTAGAGTGCATTTTGTCAGATTAGGGTTTTTATTCTTCTTAGTAGGGGTAAAATTGAGTAAACGGATTGAAATCTAAGCTTAGTACTGCGATCAAGAGGCAAGCAGGTTCCTATTAAAATTTCACTGAATTTTGACAACTTACTATTTTTAGTAAGTACTCCATTTGAGACCTTTCCCCTAGGATTTTGGAAATTTCAATCACATCACTAAGTTTAAACCCTTTCAGAGGACTTGTATGCAAAATTTGAATGAATTCCAAAAACTTACTATTTTTTAACAGGTCCACTTTTAGCAGGTATGATGTCACTCGAATAGCTTCGGATCTTCAATTTTCAGAGCATAGCAATGCATAACAAAAACGGTGTCCAACGGAGGTCAATAGAAGCACATGCAATGAAATTAGGGTTCCCTAGTTTTATGCCTAAAATGAAGGGAAAAACTCAAGAAAAACTGAAAACAAGTGTATCCCACTGCGATCAAAATCTTTTGACGAGTCTACACGTGAAATTTGAGTGCGATCTGCACACTTACTATTTTTAGTAAGTTACTTCCAGAACATGGCCTATAATAGCAAGTGAGTGCAGTAGGTAGGTGTGAACAGGTCAGTCAAGTCATGAGGACCACGTTGAGTGAATATCAAGTCTTAAGAAGTTGAAAATTCATGAAAATCACAAAGACTTCAAAAGTTACTAAAAACAGGAAGTAAGGATGAGCAGGTTGAAAATTGCCTAAGTATTAAAAACACACTTGTAATGGAGGCATGGGAATTTTCTAAGTCTAACACTCCTCAAGATCAAACACACACATCTCAAATGCACCCACAAGGAAGTTTGATGTTTGAAAAATGTTCTAAGTATGGGGAAATTGAATGAACCCCACTCAAATGCATCCTAGGGGAGGAGTCAAAATGTGCCTAAGCCATTGAAGATAAAAAGCACACAAAAGGTCTCAAATACGCCTAGACCAAGGGGGTCTAAATGTGCCCCAAGATGAATGAGGTAATATGAAAAGTTTCTAAGGCATGGAAATTCCCTAAGACACCTCTCAAAATGTGCCCAACACAAGAGGTGAAATGCGCCTTAGCTCAACATGAAGGATGAACCCTAGAAGGAGGTTGAGTACGTCCAAGCACAAAGTAGGCTATATGCGCCTAACACAAGACTTCAATTGTGCCCCAAGGCATGAATCAAGTACACTTCAACACTCCCCCCCTCAAATGTGCCCAAGGAGGTAGTATGATGGATGGAAATTATTCTAAGACACGAACGAGGAAATGACCCCTCAAATGCGCCCTAGAAGGAGATGGTGAAATGCACCTAAGCATCAAAGCAGAAGGGTCTTAGTGCACCCAAAGAAGAATATGAAAATTTTCTAAGGTAAACGGAAGTATAAGATGAAGATAATTGTGCTCAACATTAGGTGAAAATGTGCCTAGTACAAGGTGGATGAAAATTTCTAAGGTGTGAAACAAGATGCACGAGGAAGTTGAAATGCGCCCACACAAGGTGAGTTAAAAAATATCCAAGGCATGATAGAAAAATGCCTAAGACATGATGGTAAATGTGCCCAAGCAAGAGTATAAGATGCGCCTAAGGCAAGATGCATGAGGAAAAATTTCCTAAGGCAATGAAATTGAAACAAGACCCCCTCAAATGCGCCCAAAGATGAACACGACAACGTGAAAAATTCTGAAGGCATGAGTTGAAATGAACACACAAGATGCTAAATGCGCCTAAGACACAACAGGAAAATATTCTAAGGCAGGAAATTTTAATGAGTTAAATGATTCTCCATGAATATTTGAAATAACGAAATGTTACAAGGAGTTAAAAGGGGAAAATTCAAACTTTGCAAGGGAAAGAATCTTCAACAAAGGAAAATTTTATGATGAACGGGACCCGCTTTAGTGCCAACTCTCCCATCACCTCTCCAAAGTTGGAAATTTCCAAGTAGTGGGAGAGGAAATTTAATGAACTTGCTAAAATAAACTCCCTTACATGATTATTTAAGCCACGAAGTTTTGATTTTTTCTCAACATTTACATGTGTGAAGTTGTGGCTCTAAGAGTGAGAAGAAAAGTGTTGAGGTGAAGCTGCTGAAGTGAGCAAGTCAAATCAACAAGCTAAGTGCTAAGGGTGAAAATTTTAAGTGCCAGAAGTAATACTACTAGAAAAGTATTGAGGTTTGGAGTTTGAAATTTTAATGCTGAAGCTCCATATTTTTGAAGTTTGCTCCATATTTTGGCTGTCCCGAGGTTATTTATTTTCTAAGTTTAAATTTTAATGCCTATCTTTTATTTTGCAGGATGGTTGTAGTAGGTAGAGGAGTAGCTGCAAGGGACAACAAAGCTACAGGCAAGGCTACCAATGCTGAGTCGAGCAAGGCCAATATATCCAAGCAGGCAGTGATAGATAATTTGAGCAAAACATTTCTTCCAAAATCCAAGTTTACATCAAAGTTGGGAGAGTTGAGTGATACGAATCTCGGTTCATACAATCTTGGAGCACTCAGAGGTCGGATGTACGGGATAGGTGGCCATCCTCTGTTAGTCACAACACATCAAATTATGAAGAGTGGACTCTATGCTACTGTTGGTTTTCCACCAGCTATCTAATGTCCAAAGTTAATCCTGGAATGTGCCAACTGCTACAAGCTAGAGCAAAGGACTATTGTTTCCTTTGATGGAAATTTTTTTTCCAATCTTACACTTGAGGCCATTGGAGAGGCGCTTGGAATCCCTACTTTCAATGAGATGGTATACAAACCAAGGAAAAGGGCCGAAAGGATGTACACTTCTACTTTTGAGAGATGCGCTAGAATGATAAATTCTATTTGGATGTAGAAGCCCAGGCCTCCTTGCACCAAGCTCCCCAAGAAAATTATTTCAGATGATGTGAATCAGTAATATTGTGATCTAATAATGATGCTCAACCGAGTGAATGGAAGTCCTCAGTTGTACATCTTCGAGCCGTGGATGTTCTACTACATCGGGATTGTGTTGGAGGGGAAAGACTATGTGGACTGGGCAAGAATGATAAGTGATAACCTGGATGAACAAATCAAGAATCTGAGGAGAACAAATTTTTTTTACATGAGCTCATATGTAATCTACATGTTGGCTGGAATGATTAAGTATAGGGGAATAACTTATAAGGCGCCGATTGGGTGTGGTCCTGAGCAGTTCAAAATTTACGAGGCTTTCCCACAATTGCACCTGAGTAGCACCTCCAATTACAAAAGGGTGAATGATGCCTTCACAATGCACATAGTCAGGACTCTTTAGTGAAGGATTCAATAGAGGATATCAAAAGAAGCTCAGGAGTTGATCAAGGAATATGGGTATTGGTTTGTCCAATTTCCAAAGTTCACTTATATTAGGTTGTAGGGGTTCACATCATATCCTTATAGATTACCAAGGTACCCCACAAATAGAATGGTGATGTTAGAGGTATCTAGGCAACTCATTTCCTATGATAGAATTCAGAAGAAGAAGAAAGGAGGATTGGACTTCCCGATCATCATGGGGAATTCAAATGAGGCTTGTCCCTCCTTGTAGGTAGCCAAAGAAGCTGAAGATGAGCTACAATTTTTCTACCTCTCATACCACACCAGCAGGCAAGATTTTGATCCTTATAACAATATCAAAATGGTGCAAAGTGTGGAATATAGGCATAGGGTGCACATTGAAGACTTTTGGGCCAATGCGGTGGATGATGTTGAGGTTAGAAGAAGAATTTTTTCTAGAATATCCTTGAAAATGATCAGAGAATGTGAGCTTGTTCTAGTTCCAGATCAAGTAGATGAAGACATGAATGTTATGCAACCAGACTATGAAATAGTAAGGAACACAATGGTCCCATTACCTAATTGGTTAGAACCAAAAATCACAGACTTAGATACATTATGCATACTGGTTTTAACATTCACTAGAAATTGGGTAGGAAGGCATGTGAATATACTTAGAAGTAGATCAGTCCCCCTCACTTACAATTTGATGGGTGACCAAAGGCCGCCAACAACTAGAAAAAGGAAACAAGTCGTCCAAGCTTCAGAACCACAAATAGAAGTGCAGGTTCAACAGGTGCCTCAAAGAATAGAGGAAGCATCATCCATGCCATCACAAACATCATTTAGGAGGTGAACCAACCACCTCTTAGAGAGCTAGATAATCAAAGTGTCAATGCTCCTAGGAAGGAAAATCAACAAGGAGAAGAAGTGGAGACAGAGAAAAACACCCACTTTTGACAGTTGATTGAGACGACTTTGGAGGAAGAGACTGCTACAGGGCAGGAGGCTCAAGCTTCAAGAGAAAATACTTAGCAAATGGAAACTGATGAACCTCAACAGAATGTTGTTAGAGAAGAAGTGCATGGAGAGGAAGCCAAAGAGGAACAATTGCTTATTATTTGTGACCCACCGCAGGAAATGCCAAATTGGCTCAGGGAAAGAATGAGAAGGGATCCAGTTGAGGAGACTGACCTAGTAGTTGAAATGAAGGAATTCCTTAGCAGAATCAGTGGACCGCTAGAGAAGAAGAGGGCCAAAAAGTTCTCAAAGATGTCTACAGATAAGTCTGGTTGTTCCCAGCGTAGAATGTGACTAAGATGAGGCTATCCCAGAGAATTATGTGGTCACTACTGTGGAGTTGGGCCGCCCTACAGGAGCTCAAATAATCGAAGAATGTGGTAGCTCCTATCAGGCACTTAAGGATAGGTTGCTCCAGACAGAAGGGAAGTATAAAAGATTGAAGAAAGAACATAAGACATCAGTTGGCGATGTGCAGCACTTAGCCCATCCGTGTGGACAAGAAAATCTGGTAGTTGATCTTCCAGCTGAGCTTCCAAGGGAATTATTCAACGGCCTAGAAGATTTAAAGAAGATGGATCAAGAAGTAGATAAGTGGGTTGGCAATATTCACATAGAGACAGGAAATTTCATGGGGGATCTTGCCCTTTCTTTTCAGCAGGCCTCCAATATTTTGACACACATGGGTAATGTTGATCAAGCTTGGAGTGAAACCCACATTTATCAAAATAAAATTTTTCCTCGCTTGGAAGCGTTAATGCATATGCCCATAAAGACTTTGGTGGAGGGAGGAGTGATTCAAGAGGGCGATAGATATGACTTCCCCAGTTGGTATTCCTTAGTAGTCACAGGTCGAGGCTTCTTCGATGCAGCTCAGGCAGAATCGGCTAGTGTTAGAAAGGCCATGGGGAATATACAAGAAGGAGTCTTGAACATGTTTGAAGCCCTATTTGCTAAAAGGATGACTCTAGAAGAGGTGATTGTGGATGGTTTGAAGAGTAGATTGGAGCGTGGATGGTTTGAAGAGTAGATTAGAGCCTTTCTTTCCGGATGTAAGGTCATTTGTCCAGGTGGATTTTGAAAACATTTCAACCTCCAATATCATTCAGAGCACTCAGGATGCCTTAGTTGCTTGGGGAAAATCTTGTACTCAGCAGGGGCAAGCGGTCATGGTGTTTGAATTTCAGCTTAATCATATTCTACCCATCTTAGTTAAGGAGGTTGAGACAGTGTTGGCTAGATTCATCGAGTTTTCTCTTAGAGAAAAGGAGAATGGGAATGCCTTCCTGGATGATGACCTTCTAGATAATAGTGGCAATTAAATGCTCATAGTGGTGAAGGGAGAGAGTGGGCATTATGTGCTCATTTATTACCCCACTCCACTTTGTGGCCGTTTTTAGGGAAAATCTTGACTAGGGCATATGTGGCTCAATCTGAGCTGTTTATTGTAGTTGAATTTGAGTCGTCTGTTGGACTGAGCCAACTATAAAAGGGGCATCCCCCCTCATTTGTACGGGAGGAAGGAAAATTTTCAACTGAATGCTTTGTAAGAGACTATTGTGAACACTACCATAATAAAAGGAGTTGTCATTGCTTTTGATTTCATCTTTTATTGTGGGTAGCTAGCAAGGTTTCTTCATCCTTCCAATTAGCATAGAACCTTAGAGCAGAATTTAGATAGAGTAGAATAGATTTTATTTCATGCAAGTAGATGATTGTGGAAAGTGGTTATTTATTTGAGCAAGCTTTGCTAGTCCATACCACTAGTGGGCTCACTGATGGTGGGTTTGTCGTGTGGTCAACTAGAATAGCTTGGACCTAACTTCAATTATAATTTATATGTTGGTATGCATTGTCGTGATGGTGTCTTCATGTTAAATTGCAATTTGAATATCCCTAGTTCACTCCTTTGAAGATTGCACCAGTTTTGTGGAAGCTGTCCAAAGTGAGGCAAAACAAATATTGGTTGAAGTTTGTGAGATTTAATCGCCACATCCTGCACCTAGGGTAGATTAGAGTTTTTTTTCTAAATCTCTGTAGCCATTCAAATTTAGCATTCTTTGGTTAGTTTAGGAAACTTGAGCTTCATTGGTAAATCCTACGAATCTTGAAAGTCCCTTTCTCTTGAGTGAACAATTGTGTAAGTCCCCTTGAATACCAACAAATCATATCAAACCAACTAAGTCCACGCCCATTGCATGAAGGAACCTTGGAGTTGAATGTATGATGTTTCACAATCTTAGCATGCACGATATTTTGATCAAGAGAGGATAGAGTGACCATTGGAAACTTTATTCTATGTTGGTGTAGTCATAAAACACCCGTCAATAGGTTCCTCTATGTATGATAAGATGTTTGCAATCATTCATATTTTTTTTAAAAATTGATGGTATACACATGGTGGAGGCAGATTACAATAGATTGAAGCCCTTATTGGATCAACATGATCCAAAAGTTGAGTAGCAAAAATGGGTGAGGAAAATCCAAGTTTATGATTTTGACGATATAGAATACATTAAGGAAAAAAAGAATGTAGGCGTCAATGCCCTCTTTTTGTTCCATTTATGTCATTTTTGATGATGGGAAGATATTTATCATGATAGAATATTCCTAAAATTCCTTTGTTGCTAACATCCTAGCTAGAAGTGTGAAGGATGATAAGCATGAGAGAAAAAAAGGTCTTCACGGGTACAAAGACAACAAAAAAAAGGATTTGATTATAAATTTCTAAGATAAAACAAAAAAAAAAAGGCTTAGCTTCGTTGGCTACTTGCAATGAAGGAAAAACTTCATCCGAATTTCCTATGATGATCGGGAAGTCAAGTCCTCCTTTCTTCTTCTTCTTCTGAATCTTGTCATAGGTAATGAGTTGCCTAGATATTTCTAACATCAAAATCTTGTTCGTAGGGTACTTGGGCAATCTGTAAGGATATGACAAGAACCCTTACAACTTGATGTAAGTGAATTTTGGAAATTGGATAAACCAACATCCGTACCTCTCTATCAACTCCTAAGCCTCCTTTGATATTTTGTGATGAGTTCTTTGCTGAAGTGACCTCATTATATGCATTGTGAAGGCATCATTGACTCTGTTGTAGTGAGATGTGCTCGTCAAGTGCAGTTGTGTATAGGCCTCATGAATCTTGAACTGCTAAGAGCCACACCCGATTGGCTCCTTGTATGATATTCCTCTATACTTTGTCATACGAGCCAACATGTAGATGATGTATGAGCCCATGCAAAATGTCTTTGTTCTCCTCAAACTCCTGAGCTGTTCATGTAAGTTATTGCTAATCATCACTACCCAGTCAATGTGCTCCTTGCCTTCCAACACAAGATTGATGTAGTAAAACATCCAAGGCTCAAAGATGAACGCTTGGGGACATCCTCCAACTCTATTGAGCATCATGATCAAATCACAATATTCCCGATTTAAGTCCTCTAAAATTATCTGCTTTGGTAGTTTCGTATGAGTTGGCTTGGGCTTGTTCATCCAATGGGATTTTATCATATTAGCACATCTTTCAAATGTCAAAGCATAAATTCGCTTAGCTCGTTCTCTTGTCTTGTAGACCATCTTCTCATGTGTGGGAATTCCAAATGCCTCCCCAATGGCCTCCAGCGTGAGGTTGGCGAATAACCTGCCATCTGATAAAGTGATAGTCCTTCGCTCCAAGTTGTAACAGTTAGCACACTCCATGATCAACTCCAGACACTGAATTGTTGGCAGAAAACCAGCAATTGCATAAAGTCCACTTCTAACAATATTGTGCGAAGTGATTGATGGACGATGGCTTCCAACCCCCATCATTCGGCTTCTAAAAGCTTCCAAATTGAAAGAGCCTAAATTTGTGTCACTCAACTTGCCCACCTTCGAAGAGAACTTTGACTTTGGCAGGAACGACTTGCCCAGCTTCTTGATTATAGATTGTCTTGATGCATTCACCTTGCTAGATTCACCATTGTTCTCCTTGCCAGCCACTCTTATTTCAACCATCCTACAAAAATGAAAGATAGTCATTAGAAATTTAACTTAGAAAAATAAAAATCACATCGGCTAGGAGATTGAACGAAGTGAGAAGCTTCAGCATTGAATTCCAACATCAAACCTCAACACTTTCTAGCAACGTCAATTTCTTCTCAACACTTAGAAAATTTTCACTGCAACAACACAACTTCAACACTTCAAAGAAATTCGGTCCAAGCTAGCTCACTTTAGCCACGTCAGACTTCTTCAAAATCACACTTGCAGCCATGAGAAAAAGATGAAATCCTTCAATAGAAGAAATTCGACCAACTCAACTTACTTCAACAATTCCCTAACTTTGAATTTCTCCTCACTTTCCAAGTTTCAGCTTGCACTCAACAATTGATGAAGAAAATGAAAATCATCTCAATTCTTATAGCCAAGTCGATTTCTAGAAGGAAGCTAATTTGGCTAAGTCATTAAATTTCCACTCCTCCACTGTAGGAATTCGAATTTCCCTCTGGCAGTTGTAACACTTGTCATTCGGTGTCTAGCATATTTGACCTTCTAGAACTTAAAAAAAAAAAAAAAATCTTTACTGGTCTAGGCATATTTCATCCCATTAGCCTTTTGAAATCACTTTTCAAAAATATTAACTCAAATGGCTCCATTAAAAAAAATTCATATCACTAGCTGAGGCCTTGATACTTTTATTTTATCCATCTCTGGCTCAGGAAAATTATCTTCATCAGGAATCTTATCAAAACTCATCTAGGCATATGGCTCTAATTTCACAAGCCAAGGCATTTTTATTTTCAACAACATTTCTTTCCTTGCCTTAGGAAAATTTTAATTTTTTACTTATAAAATTTCAATAATTAGGTGCCTGAGTAAAATCTCCATCTTAAAATCTCTAGCAAGGTGTGAAGAATTTCAAAATCATCTCTTCGATGAAGATATCCAGTACCCAGAAGAAAATTCTCCTCAAAAAATATAGAATTCATGTGCTTATGGACGAAAAGTTTCATCAGTACTTTTAATTATTGCATTTTATACCTTAAAAAAAAATTTCATCATCAAAGTTTATCTTCACTCTTCCTCCTTTGGGCATAGTTCTTTTGCTTTTCCTTGAAAAAAATTTATTTAATCTTCACGAGACCGGGCACATTTAGAGGGGTGATCAAGACATTACTGATGCCTTAGCAACTTTCTTCATCTCTTCCAAGGTTGGGCACATTTCTCTAGATTAGGGGGAATTTTCCCACACTTTGCACATTTTTCCATGGCCTAGCAAGTTGGGCGCATTTCACTAGGGGGGAGGAATTTACAACACTTAGAAAATTTTCCTCCAAGCCAACTTCCACCTTGGGCACATATGAGGGTTTGAGGAGGAACTAACAACACTTTAGAAAATCTGCAAGTTAACTTCTTATCAATATGGGCCCATTTAGAAGGTGGTACTGCCATTTCAAACATTTTTAAAAAATATTTTCAAGTCACCATCCCCTTGCTTGGGTGCATTTCATGGGGTCTACAAGAATTTTCCAAGACTTAGCGACTTTTCAAACATTCTTTCTAGCTTGGAGACTTGGGTGCATTTAACTACGTGAGGTGGAATTTCTCCCACACTAAGAAACTTTTTCATCCTGCCTTGTGAAGTGGGTGCATTTAGGGGGTCATATAGGAACTTTCCAACACTTAGAACATTTTCCAACCTTCTTCACTAAGCATGGGCACATTTGACTAGTGGTGAAGGAACTTTTCATCACTTAGAAACTTTTGACTTCACTACTATCTTCTTGAGGGTGCATTTGGCAGAGGGAGGGGGAATTTCTTTAAACTTAAAAATTTTCAAGCTCCTTCCTTGATGATGGTGCATTTCAGGGGTTCAACAGGAATTTCCAATGCCCTAGTAACTCTCTCCAAGCCTTGTGAAGACAAGGAACATTTTAGTGGGGTAGGAGGAATTTCTCTTGCCTTAGTCATTTTTCTAGCTTGCTTGCCCTGCTTTCTATTTTTAGTAAGCCTCTGGTTTTCATACTTCTATAGCTTGGATTGATTTGAAATTTACACCATAGGATCCTCTTGATCTAATTGACCCGTTGACATTGCCATCTTGTGTCGACCTACTATTTATAGCTTGTTTTCTGAGGTTACTTACTATTTATAGTAACTGCTTGATTTCAGGACTTCTGTAACTTTGTTTGATGTGGAATCTGTTCCATGGGGTCTTTCTGGATCGACTGACTTGTTCACACTAGTGCCTTGCGCTAACCTGCTATTTATAACCTATTTGAGGAGTGTCTTACTATAAATAGTAAGTGCTCAGATTGCCTTCAAATTTTACCAGTGGACTCCTTGAAAGATATTGATCGCAATGGGATACATCAATTTTCAAAGATTCTGGCATTTGACCATTCATTTTGACTCCCGAAGTTGGAAACCCTAACCTAACTTGTATGTTGCTCAAAAGATCTTTGTTTGACCCCATTTCTATTACATGTTGCTTTGTTCGTGATGTTGAAATGTTGGGCAGCTGCTAGAGTGACCCTGCTAAAAATAGTAAGTGTCTGAAAAAGTGACCAACCATCTACCAGATGAGTTTGCATGTCACACTGCCTGAGAGATCTCAAGAAACCCAAAAAAACCCAACAAACTAGACTGCATGCAGGCACTAGCTAAAAATAGTAAGTTCCTAAAAAGTGATCAACTCTGATTGCATGTTACCTTGTTGTGCAGTTCTTGAAAAACCCATAAAGAATATGCTGACATGCACTTAGAAATCTTGCATGCAAACCCTAAAATTTTCTCTTGAAGACAACTCTACAAAAAATTCTTGATCCTGGTTTACATGTTACATCACTGCAAAGCTCTTGAAAAACCCACAAAGAATATCTAGACATGTGCTAAAGATTCCAACATGCAAACCCTATAAATAGCCTCTGAAGCCTGAATCGTTGAAAGTCAGCATCTCGGTTTGTATGTTATACCATCACGAAGGTTTTGAAAAACCCAGAAAGAATCTCCAGACATGCATTTGAAACTTCACATGCAAACCCTCAAAATAGCCTCTGAAGTACAGACTTGCTAATAATAGCAAATGGTCAGATTCAACTGAAAATTTGATGGCAAGTAGCTTAAGGTGCTTTGGACACAGGGTCAAGCTCAAACTTCAATTTTCTTACTTGAATCAACTTCAAACTAGCATGAAGAAACAAAACCCTAATTTACAGACTTAGCCAAAATTTCAACTTTAAGCCCAAAGACGGGCACATTCCTGAAAAGACAGACAAAAATGAGAGAGAGAGAGAGAGAGAGAGAGAAAACCAAAGCCAAAAGACCAGAATGGAGCAAAAATTAGGGGGGCCCATTTTGAAAGGGGTGATGTGTTAAAAGGTCACAACACTAACCAAGGTGCACGGTAAAGATTGTATTTATGGTGTGGATAGGCTAAATGATTATTCAGATTTCTTTACCATTTATTTAAAATTCAATACACATTGTGTGATAGAATTATTTTCCAGCAAGATGATTAGACTACATGGGTTGCCTAAAAAATATTGTCAATGATAAAGATAGCAGATTTGTCGGGCAAGATGATTAGACTACATGGGTTGCCTAAAAATATTGTCAATGATAAAGATAGCAGATTTATTAGTTTCTTTTGGCAAGAATTATTTCATTTGTTAGAGGCAAAACTCACTCATAGCATGAGTTATTCGCTACAAACAACTAGACAAACAATAAAGGTGAATAATTGTGTAGTAAGGACTTTGAGAGAATACGTTTCAGGAAAAAAACCAGCATGGGTCAAGTGGTTTCACCTAGGACGATAATGCCACACCTTCCAACATATATCCCTTGGGATGAAAATATCATGAACTAGAGCCATCATAGAATATATTGTTCATTGGATAAAGCTACCTACAAAGGGTGCCACTACAGAAGAATTTGAGAATACTAGTATTTGCAAAGAGTTTCAATTAGGAGGATACAAAATTGAATTTGCATTGCTTGAGAGCAAGCAAGTTTTGAGAAGGGTGGACTTGTAATGTCATCTTTCAATAAATTTATGTTTGTCTACCAAAAGCCCATTTCTTGTTTTTGATGATCTAAGCCTAATAGATCCCAACCTCATAGGTCTCAAATATTCTAAATGTGAAGGTCATTGTTCAAATTTTTTAGCTAAAGTCGCAGTTTCAAAGTTAGCCTTCTTTCCTCCCAAATCTGCCTTTTCCTTTATTCCTATCTAAGTATTGCACTTCTCCATCTTGGCATACCTTTCACCAATCCTCTACCTTCATGCCCTCTTTCTGTCAAGATTTTTGAATTGTCCATCTCATCATCTCTTCCCACAAAACCTTGCTCTTTCCCTTGCTTTGTCAAAGTTTTAGACTTTTCTTTACTGGCATGCCTTTTTCCCAAACCTCAACTCCCCAATATATATATACACACACACATATATACACAGATATATACATATGTATGTATATATATACACAGACATATATACATATGTATGTATATATATACACACACATATATACATATGTATGTATATTTATATACATACATATATACATAGTTGGAAAACTCGCCCCAACAAAAAACTCACCAAGGGAAAAAGTGGAAAGTTTTTTAAAACTCGGCAAAAAACTCGAGAAATGAAAAAATTGCTTAAATTTCATTAAAAACACATTTTTTTTGCAAAATTCAATGAAAAGATGAATCCATAGATGAATCCAATGAATCCAATGAATACATATATACATAGTTGGAAAACTCGGCCCAACAAAAAACTCGCCAAGTGAAAAATTGGAGAGTTTTTTAAAACTCACCAAAAACTTGGAAAAACTCAGGAAATGAAAAAATTGCTTAAATTTCATTAAAAACACATTTTCTTTGCAAAATTCAATGAAAATATGAATCCAATGAATCCATAAATGAGTACAAAAGTGTTTTCTATTAATTTTGATAATTGATTACAAAATCGCATTCTCATGCGGAATCCCGATGGCTAAAAGCCTGAAAGTCTGGTACATGAAAACAGTAAAACTAGAACTATAAGCAAAAATAGTAAACAACAACAAAATACAACATGCACTCTATATGCCTAATCCTTGAGCCCTTTCCTTTATCCTTTTGTCCATATTATTTAGTGGTATCATATTTTCCATCACCTTGATCCAACTTCTTCTTACATTAGTATAGAATATTCCTTTCCTTGATCCTCACTCTTCCTTGCATATTTTTACTTTCAAACTCCTAACATTATTTATACAACCTTCCCTAAAAGTAAGTTAGAATGTGGTAAAGCTAAACCCTAGTTCCTAAAATTGATTAATACAACCTAGACTTATTTAGATTTTACAAACCAATTAAAACCCGCCACAAGATAATCCCTTAATGACCAAACCAATGCCATATGTGGATATTAATATTTTCCTATGTCATCTGGTCACTTTCTTGGACTAATCACAACATGACACATGTCTTGCATGCACTTAACCACCCAAATAAATTGGGAAGGTTCATTTTGATGTGATTAAATTTTACAATATCCTTATCCAAGTAATGATTTACTTGTGAATTCCTTTATAAAAATTAAAAGTGACCGATCAAAAGGCCTATGTATCTAAGTAACCTATATGCCTAGCCAAGCATCCTCTACCCATATCCAAGCAACCTCTATTCCTTTTCACACCCCCCACATTATAAATACCTTTAGGGTTATCCTTATATAGATAGGAAATCTACCCTCAATTCTTAGAGATTATCTTGCAAGGACCACCTTCACTAATGATCTATGTTATGAAATAACTTGCACAAAATAAGAATATGATATGAAATATGCTGCAAATACTTGATAATAACTGAGAATAACAAGCCACTTCGAGGGGGAAAACCTCCAAATATCTCTAATGAGAACACACTTCACAACTTGATGATGAAATAAGACTCACAACCTCCTATATATACCTATTTATGCCAAGGATATCACCTAGGCCGACTTAGACACACCTATATAAGACTTAGGCCGATCTAAACAACTAAATAAAAATATACTAATGATAATATGACTTAATAGAGAGTTAATATAGCCACAAGCCGACTATTCATAACCCGATGTACAATAATATTAAGGGCGTAGCATGCCCCCTTCTTCAAAGAAGCATTGTCCTCAATGCTAATCAAGTTTGGAAACTTTTGAATGAACTCCTCATCTTCCCATGTGACATCTTCAACTGGTAAATTCTTCCATTGGATGAGATACTCAGTGATAGTTCTATTCCTTAGCTTCTTTGTGCGTGTTTGATGAATGCACTTTGGTTCCAAGATGAGTCTCCCTTCTTCATCCAGCTCAGGAAGTGTTGTTTGAGTGGGAATATTATGCCCAATTACCTTCTTCAAATAGGAAACATGAAAAACTGGATGTATCTTTGTTGTAGGTGGCAACTCAAGCTTGTAGGCAACACTACCGATCTTCTGCATGATTTGGTATGGACCATAATACTTTGGCGACAACTTATTATTCTTTCTTTGCTGCTTTAGTGAGATTTGCTTATAAGGCTGCAATCGCAAGAAGACCCAATCCCCAACTTCAAAACTTCTTTCACTACGATGTTGGTGCCTGTTGTTTCATTCGATTTTGTGCCATGGCTAAATTCTCTTTGAGTCCTGAAAGTACTTGTTGTTGATGAAGCAAGTGGTCTTCTACTGCCTCGAACTCTTGGGACACCTTTATTGATGATGTGATGGAAGGAGGGTGATATCCATAAAGTGCCAAAGTGGAGACATTTTGATGAGCTATGAAAAGAAGTGTTATACCACCATTCCATAAGTGGTAGCCAATCTACCCACTAGGACTGTTTTCTGAAGTGAAACAACGTAGATATCCTTCCAAACACTTATTAACAACCCTATTTTCCCATCTGATTGAGGGTGGTATGAAGAGCTAAGAGCCAATTGAGTACCCAAACATGAGAATAAATCTTTCCAAAAGTGACTAGTGAAGATAGGATCACGATCACTAACAATAACTTTAGGTGTACCATGTAGCTTTTGGATATTCTCCAAAAAAGCTCTAGCCACTGCACTTGCTGTAAAAGGATGTGCTAATGCAATGAAATGTGCATATTTAGTGAGCCTATCAACCACCACCATGATGACATTATGACCTTTAGATTTGGGAAGGCCTATGATGAAGTCCATGGATATCTCTTCCCAACATTGGCTAGGAATAGATAAGGGTTGCAAGAGACCTGGTTCCTTAATTGTCTCCCCTTTATGCCTTTGACACACCAAACATTCAGCCACAAAGTTTTGAACATCACCCTTTAGCCCTTCCCAAAAGAAATCTTGCTTGACTCGATGATATGTCTTCAAAAATACTGAATGACCACCCACTGGAGACTCATGCAACTCTGTGAGAATCTTGATTTTAAGGTTGGAATTCTTGCAGAGATACAAACACTCTTTATACCAAAGAGTATCTCCCTTCCAACAAAACTTATCTAAACTACTAGGATCACTTTTTAATTGCTCGATGAGATTACTAGTCGCAACATCATTTTGCCACTCTACTTTGGCTTTGTCCACCCAATTTGCTTGTAATATTGAAAGGGCACACAATAAGGCTTCATCTTTCTCATCCTTCCTTGACAGTGCCTCTGTGACAATATTTTCTTTCCCTTTCTTATATACAATCTCAAAGTCATATCCTAACATCTTAGTGACCCATTTTTGTTGCTCTTCAGAAGATAGTCGTTGTTCCAAAAAATATTTTAGGCTATCATGATCATCTTAACCTTGAAATGTCTACCCAATAGATAAGGGCCATTGTTTCACTGCATGGAGTATTGCTAGCATTTCCTTCTCATAAATAGGTTTTAGTAGATTCTTACCTTTTAATTGACGACTCTCAAAAGCAATTGGTCAACCTTCTTGCATAAGCACTGCTCCTATCCCATTTCCAGAAGCATCACATTCCACAATGAATTCCTTGGTGAAGTCAGGAGTGGCAAGTACCGGAGTTGAACACATAGCCTCCTTCAATCTCTCAAATGTTGTATTGGCAGACTCATTCCAATGAAAAGAATCCTTCTTCAATAGAGTGGTGAGAGGTGCTGCTATACTACCATAATTCTTCACAAATCTTCTATAGTACCCTGTCAATCCCAAGAATCCTCTCAGTTTCTTAATGGTTTTTGGAATAGGCCATTCCATGATAGCCTTAATTTTGTTAGGGTCCACCTTTACTCCTTCATGTGAAACTATGTGTCCCAAATACTCCACCTTTGTAAGACCAAAAGCACACTTGGATGGATTAGCATAGAGTTTATGATCTTCAAGTATTTGTAATGCTTGGTCCACATGTTGCAAATGTTCTTCCCAAGTCTTGCTGTAAATCAATATATCATCAAAGAATACTAATACAAACTTTCTCAAGAACTTCTTAAAAATGGAATTCATCAAACTTTGGAATGTAGATGGTGCATTGGTAAGACCAAATGGCATCACCAAAAATTCATAATGACCCTCATCGTCCGAAATGCTGTCTTACAAATATCCTCCTCCTTAATCCGAATTTGGTGATAACCAGATCTAAGATCTAACTTGGTAAAAACATAGCTCCATTTAATTCATCTAGCAAATCATCAATGAATGGAATAGGAAACTTATCTTTAATGGTGTACATGTTGAGCACTCTATAATCTGGACACATCGCCAAGTATCATCCTTCTTACATACCATCACCACCGGTGAGGAGTAAGCACTTTGGCTATGCCTAATGATTCCTGCCTCTAGCATCTCTTCAACAATTTTTTCTATCTCACTCTTTTGTATGTGTGGATACATGGCCTGATGTTCGTGGCTAGCTCTGGGACTAACTGTATGGCATGATCATGATCCCTCTTAGGAGGAAGTCCTTTAGGCATATCTCCAAGAACAACTGAGTGACGATCAATTATAGCTTGCAAATCGGATGAGTAGGAGTAATAGATTGAGACTTCTAATGAACATAGTTGGGCCACAAATCCATCCACTCCTTTCTTAAGCAACTTTTGCATTTGATGAGAGCTTACCATTTGTGGATATTTTTCCTTCAACCCCCTTATCTCTACTAGCCTTCCTTCTGATTGAAATCTCATGAATAGTTCTTGGAAGTTCATCTCAATTGTTCCTAATGTAGTAAGCCATTGTACTCCCAAAACAATATCTGCTGCACCCATGGATATCGCATACATTGGGGTATCAAGTTGATAATCTCCCATGGATAATTTAATGCTATGAAACTTCCCTGAACAACTAATTGTACCACCATCTGCAATCAAAACTTGAAACTCTGGAGCTGGATATATGAAACAATTTAGACAAGTAGCTAACTTTTTGTTGATGAAATTATGAGTACTCCTTGAGTCAATCAACACTGTTACCTTCTGCTTCTTTAGGAACCCCACCACCTTAAGAGTTTGTGGAGCACTGAAACCTGAGAGTGAATGACAAGAAATGATTGGTTTAGAATCATGTGATTCCTCATTTGAATCCCTTTCATCTTCTAGTATGGGTTCCTCCTCTTCTTCCTCATTGGGACCTTCAATATAAAACTATTTCTTTTCACTACATTTATGTCCTCGACTGTATTTGCTATCACAATTGAAACACAAGCCTTTTGATCTTTTCTCCTCAATTTGTTGTGGAGTCAACTTAGTAGGTTGTGTTGAATATCCTTTCTCTCTTGTCACATTAGCCCCTTGCTTCTTAGGAATCAAATATTTCTCCTCTACCCTGCGTGCTAAGATAAAAGACTCATTTATGGAACTAGGGCTAAACATGCGTACCTCATGTTGAATGTGATCCTTGAGACCACCCAAGAATAAATCATTCAAGTTTTCCTCTGTAATTGAATCCACCCTTAAGGATAGATTTTGGAATTGCTGAATATAATCCTTAACTGATCCTGTTTGTTGAAGTTTAGCTAGCTGGCTGAAGAAGTTGTTTGTGACACTATTGCTATATTGTGCTTGGAATTCCTCTGTAAAAATTGACCATGAGATGGTGAGCCCCTTTTTACCTCGATGAGTGAAAAGCCAATGATACCAAATGAATTGATCTGGTTCTAAATATAAGGAAGCCATCGTGACCTTTTGTCCATTTGGGATTTGGTGTACTTCCAAAAAATTCTCCATTTGGTTTATCCATGTTAGAGGATCCTTACCATCAAACTTGCGCATATCCACCTTTAGAAATAAATTCCTAGATCCCATAGGAGTACTAAAGCTTGTGTTAGTAGTGGCTGACCTAGAATTCTCACCTTGGCCACTTGAGAACTCCTTTCTTGATTCAGCTATGTAGGTGCTTAACATGTTTCGCATGTCCGACATATCTCCTCTTAGGTCACACATATCCATCTTTATTTGAGGAAATTTCTTCCTTGACCTTATTGATTTATTCATTACGAGTAATATCTTTGATTGTTTCACCATCCTTATTAGGAGTCTTCCCCGGAGTGACAACATTCTTTTTACCCCTTGTTGCAGGCCCTGTCATGATGGAAAACACTAATGTTGAAATAAATCACACAAATGAAACTTAAATTCTCTCAAATTTTTACTGTAATCTCCTTTAGTATGTCTTCAAAAACCCAATAAAAATCAGACTCCAATTCAACAAGATATGCAAGATATGTAGATTCCAAAAAAAATAGTGTAGAAACCCTAATTCTTCAATAATTCGCTTAATTCTGCTCCAATTCTTCTAAAATATGGACTGTAGCTTCTTCAATATGTTCTTCAAAAACCCTTTAAAAATCAGAAAAAAATTTGGCAAATTCTGAAAGATATGCTCTTCCCAAAATCGCCTCCAAAATTGAGAAAAACCTTGCCTCTATGGTGCCAAGATCATGCTCTGATACCACTTGTTATGAAATAACTTGCACAAAATAAGAATATGATATGAAATATTCTGAAAATACTTGGTAATAACTGAGAATAATAAGCCACTTTGAGGGGGAAAACCTCCAAATATCTCTAATGAGAACACACTTCACAACTTGATCATGAAATAAGACTCACAACCTCCTATATATACCTATTTATGCCAAGGATATCACCTAGGCCCACTTAGACACACCTATATAAGACTTAGGCTGACCTAAACAACTAAATAACAATATACTAATGATAATATGACTTAATAGAGAGTTAAGATAGCCACAAGCCGACTATTCATAACCCGATGTACAATAATATTAAGGGCGTAGCAATCTATATATCTACCAATAAAATTTTCAAAATTTCCTTAGTCCTATGCAATGATCTAGCCCTTGAAAAAGGATTTTAGAATAAGGCATGATGTCCCTATAAATGAATTTCTAAAAATTATAAAGGGTGGTTGGATCTATTCCTATTAAATTGGAAAATAAAAAGAGCAGCCTAATGGATAGTAGTGATGAAAAACCATAAGTGCACTAGAAGGTAAGTCCTCTAAAATTAACCTAGTAGAATGAAAAATAAGGTAGAGATCATTGTAGGTGTTAAAGAGAAATTTGTGGTAATATTGTGTGTTTTGTAGTACCTCTTGACAAATTTAGGTATTAAAAATAAAGGAGTTAAGGATGGAAATTAAATCAATTAAATATTTATGAAAAAAATTGATAATAAGAGAGTGTTTAAGAATGTGTCGATGAGATCAAGATACTTTTTGAAGAGAATTTAATTATCATGATATAAAAGAAGAAGGAAGAAGGAAGAACATTGAAATAATCCTAGGATTGAGACGAAAGATAATGCACAAGAGAATCATCAAGAGGGATGCACTTGAAATAGAGTGGTTTATAACCTAAATTAGATCTATATAAAAAAATCTAGCTAAAATGATAAGGAAATTGAAAGAATATAAGATAACAATGAGCTTAGAGAAGTTTAACCTTATTTGTAGGGATACTATAGATGTGGTTGCTATTAGGTAGAAGTGAAAATAAATAATTGATGAAATAAAGAAGTTGTTTATTGGTGAAGAAGAGGAGAGAATATTTAGCAATAGAGTAAAGAAGTCACCAAAAAAATAGAGTTTTACAAGGAAACTTTGGAGATGATACAAAGAGAAATTCCTAGGTTGAGGAAGGAAAAAACTCAAAGAAAATTATAGATAAATCAATTACTAAATGATGTGTTATCAACCAACACATTCCCCAAGCTAAATAGATACTATGAGGAGATGAACCTGAGTGCTGTCAAAATGAAGAAGAATTTCTAAAGTTTCCATTAAGTGGTGAATCCTTAAGTGGGTTAGAAAAAACAATATCAAGAAGAAATTGTGTATGAGATATGTGACATATATTAGGAAGTGAGTTCTTAGATGTTCAATTGTCAATCTATAATGGTAGAGAAAGAACTTTGGTCAAGTAGAAAAGGAGTGAAACTAGGTAAAGAATACATGATAGCAAGAGATAAAGAGATCCAAGAGTAGATAATAGATTAGGAGAAAGGATAATCCAAATATGGATGCACATGAAATTAAGCTCCCTATTTTTGGTAAATACACCAAGGATCATACTAGTGAACATCTCTTTACCTTGAAATTTCATTGGAATGGGGTTGGCATTGATGATCTTACTAAACCCAATTATACAATTTTGTGGAGAACCTTAATGATGAGTCACTAATATGGTGCATTAAAGAATGCCCTAAGTATGATAAAACATGAAAATAATTGAGTGACTGATTTATGGAAATTTTCCACTCACCTAATAAATGAACACAAAAATAAATAAAATATGGAAGATGATAAAAAAATAAGGAGGAATCAATAAAATATCAAGAATGATGATTTAAAAGTGTGGTTAGAAATGTAGAAGAAAACTTGGCATAAAATAAATGAATTGAGTGTTTTATTTTAGGTTTAACCTCTCACATTATAGAAGAAGTAGATGAGAAAATTTCCTCTTCATATAAGGATTTAATATAATTGATCACTAGAATATACTTTTAATCAAATATATAGGATACCGATTTAATGCTAAAGTGATATTGATAATTTCAAATTAGAGTTAGAAAATGCAATGTTGGAGTAATAAATTATAATGAAAGGTGAGATAGTTGAAACTTCTCCCCCACCTAGAAGAAGTAAATTTTGGTTTAAAAATTATAGTAGGGAAGAACATCTAAGGAATGAATGTTTGATAATCAAAGGCATGAAGAGGGCTTCCACACTAAGAGGGGAACTTGATGAATTCCATAGAATGATAATACATATATACTCTAAAGTATAACATGGAACAAACATGACAAAAATAGGTGTCAAATGTTAATTCATGAAGAAGATGAATATGAACCAATTGTTCATGGATTGGCCAAGGGAAACATTTTTTGGATTTGAGTATGGAGAGAGCATAGCCTAGTTTAGCTATAATAGCATTCAATGTTTGTTTGGCACATGGCTAGTGGGAACTTCAATTGAGAAAAAGTATAAGACCACCTCAATATACACAATATAGTATCACAAATTGAAGATATAGGTTGCTCCATGATTTTTCATAATAGCTATTGAAAAGGAGGTGGTAGGGTAGGCTACAACAACAATAATAATATAGGACTAGAGAAAGAGGAAGGACCAAAAGGCCAAAATGTTATAACTATGGTAAAATCTAGGACATTATGCTAATGAGTGTAGACAAGAAAGGAGGAAAATCCACATGTGATTTTTGTGGTAATAAATTACATGATATTTATATTTGTCCCAAATATAATAGTTCTATAAGAATGTGTTCGTACCATGTCTAGAAAATGAATAATTGTCTAGTTCAAATGTAACCTATGATACTAAAGTGGTAATGAATAAGTAAAGTAAAGGAGCAAATGTTAGACAATGTAAGAAATCAAATGTAAAAAAGAAATGTAGAATAGGAGAATCCTCATTGAAAAAAGAGAAATTAAAAAACTAGTACAAAGGAATTTAAGGAAAAACTCAAGGAAAAGGCCATTTAGAAAATTAAGAAAAAGAGAAAAATAACTTAAGTAATTACTAGTGTTGGATTAACAGAAGTCCATATCTTAGGAGAACTTATGAAAATGAAGATGAAAAAAAAAGGTAAAGGGGAACATGATTTCGTGATATGGTATTCCAAAGAGGTAATTAATAAAAATAAAGCGGGAATAATAGTAAGGAATGTTTCATAGCAAAATAGGTCTATATATACTAAAAAGATTTGGAAATTTTGGTAGAATAAGAAATGGTTGGGGTTTAAGGGTTGAATAGGATGAGATTAGATGAGGTTATTGGAAAGAAACTCATGAAAGATAGAATTGGGATTTTTTCTAGCTTTATCCAATTAGAGTTAGCTTGTAAATGAAGGGAGATTGTAAGTTCAAATGACGAAGAGGAGGAGAAAGGCTTATTCAATTAGTTTAGTTAAGTATTAGGGTTGGATTAAGGAGGAAATCACAAGTTATTAGTGTTATTATTTGTATATTTATTGGTTTCTTGAGAAGATGATAGGGTTAAAGAAATAGAGGCATAAAGGTCAAAGAGGAGATGGCCTTAAACTGGTCTATCACCTAGATGTATAATCATAGAAGGTGGTGTAAAGTGTTATAGAAGCTGGATATTTATGCAAGGGATTTTGATTGCAAACCTTTGGGGAAATATTCTTAATAACTTCCCTCTCGATATTAATTTGAGAAGTTATATGAGATCTATGAAATAATGCATTAATAATATAGGATAAAATCCATCACCTTCTCATTTTTGCCTTGATTACAAATAAAAGTGGTAGAAAAAGCACCTAAAAGGATGAAAATAGATTTTTTTTTAAAGAATAAGAAGACGGAATAGATGTCCAATTGTTGTATAGGTCACTTTTTTTACAATAGGAATGTCTACACAAGAAAAATATATATACACAACAATCCAAAAAAAAAAAAAAATTATTTGAAAATTAATGTTAGAGTAAACATGGAGTCGTCATATGATGCTATAAATCATTGACAAGTTTCTTGAAGAATTCATAAACATATTTTTAAAAATAGAAGAGATAGTACAAGTGAAATAAATAATAAGGATATATGTCTTAGAAAAGATAGCTAATGATCTCTGATAAATGGTAGAGACAAACTAGCAGAAAAAATATAGTTATCTAAATAGAGAGTAAATACTCTTTTGTCAAAAGATATAGAAGTCAATAAGAGTATCAGTAATGAAAAATAGAGGCTACAAAGAAGGCCTAGAACACCTTATTAAAAAAAATGGATATAATAAATAATAATAATTTAGGTCAAGTATAATATCTATTTTATGATATGGGATGATAGTTTGGATGAATTGAAGAAAGATTTACATGATGAAATTGCATAATGAGAATAGGAAATAAGTTTATCTCAAATAGAGTTAGAAAAATACTACTCATATAGAAGAAATGAGAATAGAATAAAGATGGATAGAGAAAGAAACACACATATTTCTAAAGATGGAACTATTTAACAAAATGAATAAAGGAGACTACCAACACATTAATGATACAGGTCACATGGTAGGGGTTTGGGTAAAAAATAGGAAGTAAAGGCTTAAAAAAATAAAATAAAAAGAGTGGACAAATTTATTACTCTTATATAATATAAAATTTTGGAATTTATGAGAAAAATTAAGGAGTTTATTGTCCAACAAAAGTAATTAGAACCTCCCAACTACAACACATTTTACATCTACACCATAATATCAATAGGTGAATTTAATATAAATCTCCCTATCTAAAATTTTTAAATATGATATATCATACATAACAATGTTAGGGAACAACTACTAAATTAATGAATCCCTAGAGAAAACAATAGTAAATATTGAAGAGTATCTACTACAAATATCTATAGAATGCTCCCTACTAAAGAAAAATAGTTGAAATAGGTTATTAGAAGTGTTATTGTATAATTTTAGATTTGGAAGCTACGCAAAGATAAATTGAATTAAGAATTCTAAGAAGAACAAGAAAAAAGGTAGTTAGAGGAGGTTAGACTAAAATGTGCCACCACTATCCTAAACCTGAATAATAATGTGATATATATATATATATATATATAAATATATAATTTTAAATAATATGAAATTAATCTTATACAATAAATTACATAAGAATTATATAAAACTATAATAATAGAAATTGAAAATATCCATAATCAATTACACTACTTAAGTATTTGAGAAATAAGCAATTTATATCAAACGACGACAAAAATAGGAATTATAGTCAGCTTAGAATTGACACTCATTGTTTTAAATAGATACATGCTAAATAATAGATTCTACAAGGTGTTGCAGCTAGGCCTATGATGGTCAGTGGTCACCCCTAGCTATCATATGAAAATTTTATGATGCTTGGTCATTTCAGTGTCTTTCATTTGACATTTTAAGAAAAATATAAATTGTCAAAAACTATTTAATATTTGTTTTTTATATAAAATAGTTAATTAATCATATATGTTAAATACTAAAAAAAAATTCTATCATTAATAAAGAAATGCAAATCATTTATTTATTATTTAAAAATATATTATTATGTATCATTTAAATTCACAAAGTTATTTTTGAAGAGAATCATAATTCTTAAAATTTCTAAATCAAAAAAGTCTTTAATTTTTTTGAAAATTAGTTATGTGGATATCCTTTCTATATATATATATATATATATATTAAAAAATCAATATAAAAATTAGAAAAAAATGATAATTGATATTAATAAACATAAAAATCATAAATATAGTGTTGAATTAACAAGAAGTTTCTAAATTCATATTAAAAATATTCAAAATAATTTGTTAAAAACATTTAAAAAATTAAAAACAACTACATTCTATCTTTTTTAAAAGATTCTAAATTAATTGTTATTTTTATAATAAATATTATAAAACCATATATTAATATTATAAATTAAAATACTATATTATATTTAGTTATACTATCCTTTATGCTGTGAAGGATGTCCATACCCCGTCCCAAAGCTCCCATTTTGGCAAAGATTATGGAGTTCTGATTTACATCTGCCAATTAAATTTGATAATCCCTAACTCTGTTATGCTTTAATGGACGTCCATACTTTGTTCCAAAGATGCCATTTTTGCATAGACTGAGTGACAAATGAAAACCAATCGCGTGGGAAACCTGCTTTTGAATGCGCTGAAATAGTGAGACTCCGCGGAAACAATTTGAATGCTAACTGTGAACAGGGGAAATGGAAACGGGGATAGCAAGCGGGACAGGTAATTTATGTTGTATGAAAGAAGGTATACGAATGCAAAAAAAAATATTCATAGGGTATTGTGGATTTTCATTCTCTAAATAATTGAAATCAAATCTCAAAACTTTGTTTAATTTTCTTACTTTTAAGAATAATAATCAATAATTAACTATTAAGTTTAATGGTGTTGAATAAGTTATATAAATGAGTGGTGGAAATGAGTAACATATTAAAAATTGTAATGACTACCTCTTTGTGCGACAATGATAAATTTTCACGTTTCTTTTGGTGGGTTATAGTACTACTAGTTAATCAAGTTGAACTGGTAGATTATGCAATCTTAATCTAATATGAATCTTATAATCTACGATTTATGTAGCCTTGTGTGTGATATGATTGTATAGACATATAAGTAAAATATGAATCATATTAATAAATCCAATTGATGTTCATGTATGTACTTTATTGTAGAGGTAGTCACTCAAAGGAATGTGTTCAATATTTCATTAATATGATATTATAAGCTATATATACCATAAATGTGTAGTAAATGAATTTAAATACATATTAGCTTATATTATGTGGCTAATTCATGCTAGTGATAACATAAGTCTTTATATTTTTTCGCAAAAAAGTGTTGTACTCTCTTTCCATGCATTTGGATTTTTATGATTTTGTATGAGATAGATATTAACCGATTATTACATGAAAATTAAAGTGTAAATGACAAGATCAAAGCACTCGAGCACTCTAATTGTCAAAGTTGAGACAAAAATTTTCACGACTTCATGCCAAACCATATTTGAGGTATACAAAGTTAATTAATATGCCACTTATGTAGTCATGAGTATTTTCTTTCAAATTACTATGAAATTACAATTTTAATAAGTATGCAACTGTAAGCGAAAGCCAATGGGAAAAATGAGAGAACCCTCAAGATGCTAGTCTTCCTACTCCACTTGGTGGGGTACCATGTCTTGTTGTGTTGACATTGAGTAAACAAATTGATTTGCAAGGTCTAATATGAATTTATAATGGTTTTTTTACTTTTGTTGGTGTCCTCTGAAGTTCCACATCATAGGACTAGGGGTTAGCTTTCTTATTGAGGGCACAGATCATGTTAAATGAGAAATTTAAATATTCTTTTATTATTATTTTAAAGTGACATTTTTTTTTTAAATTTTTGGGGAGGGGGTTTGGTGGAGGAGGAACTAAGAGGGTGGAAAATTTCATGTTCACAATGAGAGAAGAGATATGAGATTTTCTACATAATTCTATAATTTGTTAAGGAGAGGGGAGGTTTTTTCAGGTTGGTTGGTTGGGGAAGAAGGACGGGAGGTTAGGGTTTATTCATCCCTTCTATGGTTTCTTATTAATCCTTAGAGGTAAAAATTTCTTGATATTAATTGTTTTTTTTGGTACTATCCTTGGGGTTGAATTTGCAAGGTCAGTGGGATTTGGTATAAATTTTATGAAAATCTTATAATCCATATATGAGTATGCAAATCTATTCTTACTAGAGAGGGATCCTTTAATATTCTATACATTTTATTTTGTGAAATAGTTGTGGGTTGAATTTGTGTGAGGGTGTGAGGATTGACTTGTGTGATCCTATGTTTTGTAAATCCTTTTTAGGGTTTCATGAGTGTTCTCTTGGTTTATCCTTGAGTTCCTCATGTCTATGTATTGAAGTCATCCTAGTGTGTTAAAATTATTCTATTATGTACCTTTAGGTGATTAAAAAGCTACTAAATTGTGAACCATGTAAAAATCCTTCAACATAGTCATGAGGACTGTCAACAAGATTTTTGTCCTATGATATTCCTAGCAATGTCATGATTTATATCTATATAAGTCTTTGCAAGCTTAAAATAATCCTCATTGAGTGCACCATAATCACTTAGATATGACCTAACAACATGTGCATACCTAATCTCTTGTCACAAGTGTTTTTTTGGTTTTACAAAGGAAAATGCCATGAAGAATCATAGGAATCTCATAGTAAAGGTCTTTAACATAGTCATAAATGACTATCACCATTTGTGGTATGACTTCCCCTTGCTATGTTCATTCTTGTAAACCACTATGACTATCATAATATCTTCAAAACGAGGACTGTCATAATGAATATGATTGTTAAAGCTTCATTAAATCTTGAAAGGATTACCCTTGGCATTTGACACTTTAGCCTATTCATCTTTATTGTTGTTACCTGATTTTTAGCTTTCAGTTGAAATCAGGTTTAGTGTTTATTCCTTTTGTGTTGTTTGTTAAACATTTAAAAGATAAACCATAGGTTTGCTAGGTTAAGTTGAATATGCATGAATAAATATTGTCAAATGAAATAGATTACATTTTCATTCCAATGTTGCAATTACAACAGATAAGAAAAGAGAACCATATGTGTACAAATGTAATCTTTTATTGATAATCATGAAGTGTACATGTCCCTCACAAGCCAAGGGACTAACTTTACTTATTCAATGAAAATAAAGAAAACAGTGTATACTTGGATAAGTAAATAAATAGAATGTGCATATAAGGGTGGAGACCAGTCATTGCCTAAGAATGACTGGTTTTGAAGGTGTCCTCTCATTTTGTTGCTACCCCCAAGCTGCTTGTGTCCTTTCCAACTCCATAGTGCTCCTAGCTTCTATATCTAGAAAAAATAATGACATTAGAGCAATTCTCTAAGCAATGAAAGATATCAAACCTTACATGAAAACCTACCTATGCATGTATAAACTAATCCCTAAGTGCATTAAATAAGTATGCAAACCTTGGATGTCCTAGAAAACAATGAAGTGATCAAACACATCCAAATATGCATGTATTTTTCTAACTTATTTGCTTCATATGCATATTTAGGACAAGTCTTGTTATTGTTCTGATTCAGTTAAATACAACATGTGGGGTAAATGTGGCTCCCACAAGGGTAGAGCTCAGCATGCTTTGAGAGAAATAGGAAATTGAGCAACTTGATCAAAGATATACCTATTATTAATGCATTAAATCAATATGGAATCACGCTAGTTGATCAACTTTCATTATCAGATTCAAAAGATCAATCAAGTTTAATTATGCATCTCTTAAATAATGAGGGACTAATCCAAAGTATTGTTAGGTCACTCTCACCTTAACCGTATTGGACAGCCACACATCACATAGGATGGTGAGCTTTTAGGTCACTGACATAGGTAACATGTGTCTTCCCACTAGGATCAAAGTGAGGATAAATTGTTAATTATGGAACATAATTGAAAAGGTAAACAACTATTGTGGAAATCAGGTAGTAAACATGTGGGGCAACAAGCATTGTTATGGAGGCCATGAAGGTTGGGACAAAAAATGCATGCTACATGTCAATGCAAGGACAACATTAGTGGATATGCTCATAACCTTTCATGCAAGGGTTTCGGTCATCATAAATGATCCAACATGGATCAATATTGCATGCAAGAAATGTAGGAACCCAAGTTCAGAATGATAAAAATCAATGCCTTGAGAACAAGTATGCATAACAGTGATATGGAGAAGCAATGTCATCAAACAAGAATTCCACAAAATGAAACATAGCATCAAAGAAGCAATGAGCCATAATCTCTAGAGGATGACAATGTGATATGATGTCAATTTTATAGAGAAGAACACCATTTGAAATGCATGTAGTCAAGGAGATACTTGGTAACTTACAAGAAATCAGGGCAGTCCATAGGAGCAAAATGTATTCTCACGTCATGCAGGAAAACAACAAAGACAAATGTCTTTTGACTTTACTAAAGGAAAAAAGAAATGGTCGCAAGAGATTACATTACAGATGAAGAAGAAGAAAGGAAGGGTAGTAAAAAATTTCAACTGCCCTATTCGATGTCACATAATGACCAACTTTCATCTACATTTTCTTGAGTTGCTCAGACCCAAGGATTACCTTCACAAGTGATATGTAGTTGAAAATAAATTTATTGATGGAAATGGGGAAGTAGTCCAGTTTCACAACTTACAAGTGTAACTTTTAATGGGCATGAGATATTTTCCATAGCTAGCTACACAATCTATTGTTTTGAGATAATGAAAATGATAGAAATTTAACAACAATGGAAAGAGCAATGTGGAGTTATAAGCATGAGGAATAGTTTATGCATAACAAAATATATACAAGGAACGGATCATAAAACACATTAACAAGGACCACCAAATTCATGACTTCATACAAGGGTTCAAAGGGACAATGTAGATTGTTAAAATGCAGCCATTATCAAAGGCAGCTAGGAAAAGTACAATAGCATGATCATGGGGTAGTGGGCATACTTTACATACATTCAAAGTCAAAGATAATTACAGACGGGAGTTAGTATCATGCACTTGATGAATGCACTCAAAACCTTAGGATTTGATGGAAGGAATTAGAAGGACAGTGTCTATTTTTTGAAATGAAACATGATAAACATTAGGGTTAGTCAATAGGGAAAAGAAGCAAGGACACACAATGAATATGATAGTGCAACAAAGCCATGAATTTTAATTCATACAATATTTGGTTATCTTTCCTAATGAAGTATTACTATTGATGCCATTGTAGTCTCTGAGATTCAAGTTCAAAAGACAAAGAGTCTATGTAAATATTCTTTCTCAAATAATTTATGTATACAACTAAAGGAGATTGAAGGTTTAGATGGATTCCAAGGAGTTGTTGTAGTAAGTTTCCACGCACTCTACTAGGTGTTGGTTTTCAATCTTTAGCTTAGGTTGATTGATATGGTTACTACACATGGATTATTTTATAGAAAGATACAAGCTATTTTTAAACATACTTTCATAGTTCCTTACAAGATATTATGCAACAACTATTGAACTACATGTTTGATGATTTAGTTTCAATGATATTAAAGATGGCATGACAGTCATGAGAGGGTAGTGATAGTTGCAAATCACAGTGCAAGGATGAGACTTCATGACAAGTCTATAATGAACCTTGATAGGTAAGAAAAAATGTCATTCTTTGAGAACTTTTATGAGTAGATAAGCTTCAAAAGGTGGTCCATTATGTTGATCATGGTGCCAAAGTTACATATGGTAGAGTTTAGAAGGGTTGGAAGGCTTTGAGGGGTTTCAAGCAGAGGATGCATAATACTTGTACTTAGCTAGAACGACAACACTCTTGATAGTGAGTTTATGGATTTGAATTTATGGGCTATAGCGTTTTTCATGACTATCTAAGACCTTGTGTAGAGTGTGAGTCAAAGAATCAAAAACTTTATGAGACAATCATCTCTAGTGGAGTAGGATGGTCAAAAGATCAAGATGAAATGACAGTGTGCACACTAATATGCATAGTGAATAGTGAGTAGAGAGTAATCATCATAGTAAGTGGTGTTATGGGAAATTTATCAACATCATAGGGAGCTAGACCATTTCTCCAGTTTTGCACAAGATACCACTATTGCTAATGCATTGCTAAAGGTTCCATGAAACAAATAATTGATGGAAATTTATGAATGAATTATTGAATGCATGATAAAATGATAGAGATAGTGCATTGTAGAGTTGATGCAGTTGTTATGACCCAAATTTCCACATAAAAGGGCTTGTAGTTTCTAGTTAAATAACATAGTGTTCTAGTAAGTATAGAGAAATAAAAGATGAAAGGTAGTGAGTCTCTTTTTAGAAAAGAACAACTCAGGCATTGAAAACTCCATCTCATTTTCTACAACCTGTAGGGGATTTTCCTTCAAAAACACCAAAACCCACTTGGAGGTTTTTGCAAAAACATAATATTGCTACAAATTGAAGGTAAAACACTTGATGGTTTTTACAAGAATTAAAAATTTCTACAAATTGAAGGTAACCCACTTGGGGTTTTTTAAAGGAATCATAAATTTATGCAAATGAACAAAAACCCACTTGTGTTTCTGCAAAAAAAAAGAGTTTTCTTCAAAACCATGAAACCCACTTGGGCTTTTTGATTTAAAATGCATAATATCGGAAAATGAAGATATAACAAAAAACCCACTTGGTTCTTTTTACCAAAATTGTAAATGTAGAGCCATTCACAAGTATTCATGGAGTTTGAAGAAGTTTAAAGTCATTGAAAAGAACCTTTCTCTATTTCCTTGGCCACAACCTGAAGGAGAATAATTCTTCACAAAATCACAAAGAAACATGGGGTTTTTTGTTCATTTCAACTTCATATATAGAAAAGCTAAACTTTACTCCATTTTGACAATGAAAGAGCTCCATTCAAGCTTTTCTCAATGAATAAAAGAGAAAAGAATTTTGGTTGTATGTTAGGTCTCCTTTTGAGCTTCAGAAGACCAACCTCATGGCAGCTAAATTGGAGAAGTAATAATGGAAAGAATATAATGAAGCTAATGATTAGAGAATGTTGCATTTTGTGGCCAAAATAACTAGAGGAGCTCCAAAAAATGGAAATAAATTGTAGATTTATGTCAAATAAATGCATTTACCTATGTTTCTATACAATTCCTATCAAAAATGCCACAAAAAGCTAGTCAAAATTTCCATTTTCTAGTGCATGCAAGTGAAACCCTAGCTGAAGCATGTCTCTGCCAAGTGCTCGATGCAAAAAATGATGGTGTTTTTCCACATTTTTTAGCTTTTTATGATTAGGGTTTGACCCTTCTAAATGTCGATGGGATTTTTATCCCATGTTTTAAAAAATAAATCCATATTAATGCATAGTGGGAGCCGAGTCCTAAGTTTTTGACTTAGGCATTTGTTTTGCTTTAAGCATTTGTTGACTTAGGCATTTGTTATGCCTTGTGAAATATTGCTAAGTCCTTCAAGCAATGGAACATATGGAGTATGCCAAGTCACAGGTCATGACTTTAACCTTTTGATCATGAATGCCTTAGTGCCTTGAATACTTTGAATATTCCTTACAAGAAGTGTGGAGGTCGGCCATATAGGCCAAACTTGAGCCTTTTATTTTTCCTTTGCAAATCATAGAATATTGACCATAGGTGGCCTTGGAGTACAAAATGAGAAAAGGTAAAATGATCAAGTGCATTGGAGGAATTGTGATCTTGTTAATGCTTTTGAAAGCACTTTGACATTTCATTATTGTTTTTTGCATTTGTTTCAAAATATAAAAATATCATTTAAGTGATTTGCTAATCACTTTGATATTTTTCAGTTGCAAGTGTAATGTAATTCATATTGATGGTGGGCCCTCTTATATTTTTCTTTGAAATGTAAAATAACTTGATTCAGTGATGTATTATGAATCACCTAATCAAGTTTTTATCTTTAATGCCCTTTTTGGAGTCTTGTGTTTTCAAAACACACATATTGCATGAGACAAAGATGAGAGACAAAATGATTGAATTTTAGACATGAGGAGAGTGTGGGGGTGAAGTATTTGACTATTTTGGAGAAACATGTGCTACTTTGGAGGGATTTTTGTCACACTTTCAACATAACTTGAGTCTGAGCTTGACCTTTTAACCATTTTGGAGGCCTTTTGGAGTGATTTTGGAAGGTTCTTTTTTGGCTTTTGTTCCTCATATGACCAAAACCATCTAGAGGGGTAGGCATGAGAATTGTGTGATCTTTTTGCTTAAGTATGTTAATTTTGGGTATTTTTGGAGTTAGTTTTTTCTTTCCAACAACAGGATAACTTGTTTTTTGGAGCTATTTTTGATGGAGTAGTATTTTAACTCAGATAGACTTGTGATATAGTAAGCACTTTGAATTAATAGAGTAGAGCATTTTTACCTTCTCATTTCATGTTTTTCATGTATACTGTTAATGATTAGTCAGTTTGTCTTGTGAAAATATATCTTTCCTTGCAAACTTGTCTCATGTTTAGGGATCTGTTTAGAATAAAATGTATGTTAACAAGTTATAAGTTGTGTTATTGAATAGTGTTGTTAGTTTTGAAACCTTTGTTTTCCTCCTAAAAGCCCTGTTTAGAGACCTCCTTATAAATTACTTATGTAAATTGCATTTGAAAATGAGTTGTGTAAACCAAGTTTTATGATATTAATTTGAATGTGATAGGTTGTCATCAAGTCCAAGTTTTTTTGGTGTATCACCTTAGTTATTTTTAGTATTAGTTTCATTTTTCATGCAATTCTTACCCTTTATCTTAGAAATTAGTAGTTAGGTGGCATCAAAAGGAGAAGCCAACCCATAATCTAGAGGTCTGCTTTCAAATAGGACACCCAAAACCTTAAAGTAGTCCCATGTTACATCCAATTCTATTAAGTTCATTAACAATTTGGAATTAGGGTGTAGATTTGGATCCCTAATAGTTTTGGCACAGCCAGTGGGACCCTTCTAGTCATTTCAGATTAGAAAAACATATTAGTTTGTTGGTTTTGATATGCAACTAACAATTTTTTAGCCTTTTGGAGGTCACACAAGCATATTTGGTGGCTCTGAATGTGGAAATTGATAACAGACCAGTGTTTTAGCAGCATATGAAAAGAATTCAGATAAGGGGAAACTATGTCCTATTGGATTATCTACAACTTTCATCGCCTCGTAGGAGAGGTAGGCCAATAAAGAAGGTTGTTGTTTCATCAAGAAAAATAGTTTCAACTCCACCTGCAGTGAGAGTTTGTAGTCCCATAAGGTAGCAAAACTTGGTACCAAATATGGTTGTTCCAAGAAACCAAGTTTTTGTCACATTTAATGGTGGAAACCCACTTCAATTGGCTCAACATGACAACATTCCAATGGTTTCTCTTAAAAGTGTGTCATAATTTTTAGGTGAAGATCATACCACACTAGTTGAACACATTTAAGATATTTCAAATTTGTGTTCGGTACAGCACATAACTCAAGAAAATATTTCCTTGAGGCTGCTAGCAACATCATTCAGAGGTAAAGCACTCTAATGGTTTAGGAGTTTAGCAGTTAATTCCATCAAAATGTGGGATGAATTAGGAGAGGTGCTATGCAAGTAGTTTGAAGAAAAGTATGACAACTTGTCATTGGTGGTGCAACTAACCCACATTAAACGAGATCTTCATGAACGAATGACGAACTTCAATTTATGTTTTCAAAGAACATGGGACAAAATTTCAGAGCCTACAAGGCCTCCAACTAAGTATGCATTTCTCTATCTTTTGAGAGTCTTAAATAGTGAAGTTGCTCTTTTAATATAGTCTATGGGTGCAAATACTTTACCAATAGCATATGATACAACTGTAAGAGAAAAAAATAACCTAATACAAGCTGGAAGGATTGGCCCTAGGCCTCCTATTCCTTTTTTCCCTGATATTCAGCCTCCTACAACTTTGCCAACACCTCAAATAACCCCTTTACTAGTAGCTATTGACACAAAAATTACTGCCCAAGTACCATCTCAAGAGTTGTAGGAAATTAAAAGCAGCCAACAGAAGATTGGAAATCTACTTCAAACTTTTGGAAATGAGGTGGTAAGCATTAAAAACAACAATTTCAAGGTTTAAAGCCTTGGCAGCCTCAAAATCAAACTTAAGGTCAACAATTTCAAGCCAAACAAATAACCATATCAAAGAAACTTTCAAGGTGCATGAAAAAATATGAATTTGAGGCCTTTTTAGCCATACAATCCAATTCCAATCATTGTAGCTAGAGATATGGTACCTATTCAAAACATCCTTGCAACAGAATATGAGTGGTGTTATCCTTGCAACCAGGCCCATAACCAAACTACATGCTTAAATGGTGTCATCAATCAAACATTAATGGTTCAAAATGTTTTGGGTGTGAAACACATGTCTAGTGATGAATCATCCCAACAACAGGAGCTCCCTACAAGTGACACAACTCTCTTGAATTGCAAGAAGAGGAGTTTTGTGGAGTAAATAGTGATAGCTCTCCAATAGTAGCCAACACTTGAGCCAAAAAGAGAGCTTTCGAGATTGGAAAAGCAACAAATAAAGACAAGGAAGTTGTTGGACCTTCCAATCCTTATGTAACACACATTTTGCAAAGAAATTCACAAGGCATCGGTGGTGGACAGCTTGGGAACCAACCCCAACCAACCCACTTGCAGACAGACCCTACTATTACAAGGACCCATCAAAAGGTAAACGTTGCCACATCCTTCAACATTATCGAATCCATGAAAAAGATAAATGTGAATATGTCAATGTGGGATTCCTTATCTATCCCTGGTCAAAAAGACTTGTTACATTCTAGCTTAGCTAATTTAGGTGTTTCAAATGATATACCAGTAGGCCAAACCAAGGCTGTCTTGACAAACACACCTCAAGAAATCAGTAAACAACCAAGTAAGGATGTCAAACCACCCCCATTTTATGTGTCCTTAATAATAGGAGATAAGTTACTTCACAATTGCATGGTGGATTCAGGGGCAAGTAGCTCTATCATGCCCAAATAGATTGCTGATAAGTTAGGACTGAAATATCAGCCTCTTGAGAAAGGAGTTGTCTAACTTGATGGGACAACTATTAACATCGTAGATGTTATCAAAGGTTTCAACCTTACCCTACATGCATGACCCATTTTATCCATTCCCCAAGACATTTCAGTCATTGACTTACCACCACATTTTTCCTTATGTTTGTCAAGAGATTTCACTGCCAAGATAGGAGGTTATTTGTCATCAGATTGGTCCCACATGGAATTCAGAATGAGGTATGGGACTAAAGTAGTCATCAATTTTGAGAAAATTGCTAAAGATCACATTGAACCATATGTCCCAAGTGTTGCTAATGCTAATTGTGTTACTTTTGATGATAATGAAATTTTTGTTGCTCAATTACTGAAGTAGAAAGCATAACAAATACACTTTTAAATGAGTGGGTAGCATAAAATATCATTGACAACCCAAATGATAACATCGAAGAGACCGGTTTGGGTGTCTATGTGCTGCATGAACCTGATTTAGTGATTCCAAACCTTGAAAAGGAGGTGGGAAGTGGTTAGATTAACAAGGTGAAGTGTGGAAGATGTTCTTTGACAGTTCTCGAAGCAAGAACAATGTTGGTGGGGGTGTAATTCTTGTGTCCCCATAAGGTAAAAAATACTACTTTACTTTTAGATTTTATTTCTCTTGTACTAACAACACTATTGAATACAAAGGTCTAATTCAAGGCTTGGAATGGGCACAAAAAAGAGGGATTGGATGCCTGCAAGTCTATGGTGATGGTGAATTAATCATCAACCAGGTGAGAGGTTTGTATGTCACCAAGAATGATGTCTTAAAGACTTAGAAACACAGGGTGTGGGATATGATAGAAGAGTTTGATGCTTTCAATATAGTTTATATTCTTGGTGATCAAAATAGGCATGTTGATAGATTGGTTACAATAGGTGCTCAAGTTGATATTCCAAATGAAATTAGGAAAGAAAAGTTGCAACCATATGTTAAAATAGTTATCAGACCTATTCCAGATAATAACGCTCATTGGAAAGTTTTTGAGAGTGATGAACAGGTCTTGAGCTTTATGCTACAAGAAGATGAATTTGTAGAAGTCAACCAAGAGAAGATCAAACAACAATATGATGATCAGATTATCCAATTGAAGTCTAACAAACTGCCCAAGGGTCTAGTCACCTTGGAATCCATTTTCAACACAAATGAACAACTGAAAAAGAGTAAGACCAACATGCATGGGAATATTCTGATTTAAAGGGTTTTGATCCCCAAATTTCCCAACATACCATAGAGCTTGAGCCAAACTCAAAACCTGTTAGACAGAAACATAGGCCTTTAAATCCCAAACTTGAGCCTCTTATGGTCAAAGAGTTGACCAAACTGATTGAGAGAGACATCATTTTTTCGATAAAAAATACCTCATGGGTCTCTATCCTTGTCCCGGATAGAAAGAAAAATGGTGAAATTAGGCTATGTGTTGACTTTAGTGACCTCAATAGAGCCTCGTTAAAGGATCATTATTCGTTGCCCTCAATGGAGCAAATTCTACAAATTGTAGTTGGTTTAGAAAGATTCTCATTGCTTGATGGTTATTCAGGTTATAACCAAGTCTTATTCAAAGAGGAAGATCAGTACAAGACTGCCTTCACCACAAAATGGGGCACCATGGCTTATAAGAGGATGCCATTTGGCCTGTCCAATGCTAGTGCCACATTTCAGCGGGAAATGGACATGGCATATAAAGGTTTGATTCAAAAACTTGTACTTATTTACCTTGATGATATAATGGTATTTTCAAAGAAGGTTTATGAAAACCTTGCACATCTGAAACAAGTATTTGAGAGGTGAAGGGAGTATGGTATATCCCTCAATCCCAAAAAATGTATCTTTGTTGTCAATGAAGGATAGATTTTAGGACATATTGTGTCACAACAGGGGATCACCATTGATCTAGAAAGAGTAAGTGCCATTTTGGATCTACCTTTACCTAGCCATAAAAAAGGGGATGCAAAGTTTTCTTGGCAGAATTAATTTCATTAGAATTTTTATTCTTGATATTGCAAATCTTTTGAAACCACTAACTTCCATGTTGAAAAAGAATGTCAGTTTCGACTGGACCAAAGAGGCCAAGCACAGTTTTGAAGTCATAAAGGAGGCCTTATCAGTAGCTCCTACTTTGGTAAATGTGAACTTCTCAAAATATTTCATTTTATATGCTTTTGGTAGCATTGATATAATTTCTGCAATGCTGGTACAACATAATGATGCTGGCCTAAAACAACCAATTGCTTTCTTTATTCAACGTTTAGAAGAGTATGAAAAAAGGTATACTTTTGTAGAGAAACATGTGCTTATTTCCATTAGAAGCTTGAAGAAATTTAAACCTCTGATTTCTAATAGCAAAGTGCATCTGATGGTTGCTCACCCTAGTGTGAAGGCGTTCTTGTTAAGCAGGGATTTGAATGAAAAGAGGGCTGGCTGGATTACAAAAGTTATGGAGTATGACATTGATATCAATGTAACAAAGCTTGTTAGGGGTAAAGGGATGTGTGAACAACTAGCTACAAAGGCAGTTTTGGTTGCTAATAATGAGCTTGCTGCTAATGCATCTACAACAAATGTAGGTTGGGTGCAAGATATGACTCACTTTTTGCAAACTGGTGAGTGTCCACCAGGTTTAGATAAAGCCAAACAGAGGTATTTCAGATTACATTCTATTCCTTGTATGCTAATTGGTAACATTATTTTCAAAAAGGACCTTAATGGTGTCCTATTAAGATGCATTGATCAACATCAAGTTGATAAAGTACTTCATGAGTTCCATGATGGAACTGCTGGAGGTCATTTTACCCCAAGAACAACTGCATGGAAAATAATGAGAGCTGGCTATTATTGGCCAAGCTTATTTAAAGATGCCCATGCTTGGGCCAAAATTTGTGTAAAATGTGTCATTTTTGTAGGCAAAGAGAGGCTACCAACTTTAACATTACATCCCATTGAAGTAGAACAACCCTTCATGAGATGGGGCATTGATTTTATAGGTGCCATTAACCCACCTTCAAGTGCAGGTCAGAAGTGGGTGCTTACTGCAACTGATTGCTTCACATGATGGACTGAAGTAATGGATTTGAAAGAAGCCAATGAAAGTGTTGTTTTAAAATTTTATGATGATTTAGAAGCCAGATTTGGGGTACCTGAATCAATCATTTTTTATAATTCTTTGGAATTTGTTTAGTTAAGAGTAAGTGATTGGGCTATAAAGAATGGTATTCATCTGGATACCTCATCAAATTATTACCCTCAAGGTAATGGTTTGGTTGAATCAACTAATAAGAACCTGATCAAAATCATCAAAAGGATTTCAGAGGATAACCAAAGAACTTGGCATAACAAGTTAAAATCTTCCTTATGGGCAGATAGAATAACTCCAAAGAATTCCATTAGGAACTCCCCTTATATGTTGGTATATGGTAAAGAGGAAAGGCTTCCTTTATCATTTGAGCTTCCAACTCTTGACATAATTAATTAGCTTGAAATGTTTGAAGAGGAAAATCCCATGGTTGTTCGATATGCACAACTCATGGAGCTGGATGAAACTAGAGATAGCACCATGAAAACAATGAAGCCGCATCAACTTTGAAAAAAGAAGGTTTTTGATAGAAGAGGAACACCTAGGGTGTTCAAAGAGGGAGATGTTGTTCTCAAATGGGATGAATTGAAGAGAAGGCTTGGAAAGCATACTAAATTTGATAGCATGTGGAGTGGCCCATTTGTCATTACCGAGTGCAAAGAGCACAATGCTTTTTACTTTTCATCAATGGATGGAGAAGCTTCGCCTATCCAGGTCAATGGGATACACCTCAAACTCTGTTTTGAGGTATGATCTAAAAATTTCCTTGTACAAATTAGAGTAGGTTTTGTTTCCTCAAAGTGTTGATGCACATTAGTTAAATGCTTTTCAGTTTTCCCTAAGTGTTTTTTGCAAAATTAGGTGGTATTTTTCATTCTGCATTGTTGGGTTTTCTTGGTTTTCAAATTGTTTATTGCTAGTTTAGTGATTTACAACAATTTTTAATGTTGTTTTCAAGTGGCGTTAGCTTTCTGAGTGACCCTGTGCCCAATGGATAAGCTTAGGTAGTTGGTCTCATGTTTAGCAGGCAAACATATAGCAAATGTCACAAAAAATGTTACCTGATTTTTATCTTTCAACTAAAATCAGGTTTCATTTTTATTCTTTTTGTGTTGTTTGTTAAACATTTAAAAGATAAACCATAAGTTTGCTAGGTTAAGTTCAATATGCATGAATAAAGATTTTCAAATGAAACAGATTATATTTTCATTCCAATTTTGGAGTTACAACAAATAAGAAATGAGCACTAGATGTGTACAAATGTAATCTTTCATTGAAAAACATGAAGTGTACATGTCCCTCACAAGCCAAGGGAATAACGTTACTTATTCAATGAAAATAAAGAAAATAGTTTATTCATGAATAAGTAAATAAATAGAATGTGCATATAAGGGTGGAGACTAGTCATTGCTAGAGAATCACTAGTTTTGAAGGTGTCCTCTCATTCTGCTTTTGGCCCCAAGCTACTTGTGTCCTTCCCAGCTCCATAGTGTTCCTAGCTCCTGCATCTGGAAAAAAGAATGACATTAGAGCAATGCTCTAAGCAATGAAAGATCTCACACCTTACATGAACACCTACCTATGCATGTATAAACTTGTCCCTAAGTGCATTAAATAAGTATGCAAACCTTGGATGTCCTAGAAAATAATGGTCATCAAACACATCCAAAATATGCAACTATTTTTCTAACTTGTTTGCTTCATGTGTAGATTTACGAAAAGTCTTATTACTATTCTGATTCAGTTAAATACAACATGTGGGGTAAATGTGGCTCCCATGAGGGTAGAACTTGGCATGCTTTGAGAGAAATAGGAAATTGAGCAACTTGATCAAAGATATACCTGTTATTAATGCATTAAATCAATATGGAATCACACTAGTTGATCAAATTTCATTATCAGATTCAAAAGATGCACCAAGTTCAAATATGCATCTATTAAATAATGAGGGAGCAATCCAAAGTATTGTCAGGTCCCTCTCACCTTAAACATATTGGACAACCACACATCACATAGGATGGTGAGCTTTTAGATCACTGAGATAGGTGACATGTGTTTTCCCACTAGAATCAAAGTGAGGAGACAGTGTTAGTTGTGGCACATAATTGAAAAGGTAAATAACTATTGTGGAAATCAGGTTGTAAACATGTGGGGTAGCAAGCATTGTTATGGAAGCCATGAAGGTCAGGAAATAAAAATGAATGCTACATGTCAATGCAAGGACAACATTAGTGTATATGCTCATAGCCTTTCATTCAAGGGTTTCAGTCATTATAAATGATCCAACATGGATCAATATTGCATGCAAGAAATGCAGGAACCCAAGTTCAGAATGATAAAAATCAATGCCTTGAGAACAAGTATGCATAAAAATGATATGGAGAAGCAATTCCATCAAACAAGAAGACGATAAAATGGAACATATAATCAAAGAAGAAGTGAGCCATAATATCTGGAGGATGACAGTTTTATATGATCTAGATGTTACAGAGAAGAACACCATTTGAAATGCATATAGTCAAGGAGATACTTGGTAACTTCCAAGAAATTAGGACAGTCCATAGGAGAAAAATGTATTCTCACATCATGCAGGAAAGCAATAAAGAAAAACTTCTTTTGAATTTACTAAAGGAAAACAAGAAATGGTCGCAAGAGATTACATTACAGATGAAGAAGAAAGGAAGGGTAGTAAAAATTTTCAATTGCCTTGTTCGGTGTCACATAATTATCAACCTTCATCTACACTTTCTTGGGTTGCTCAGACCCAAAGATGACCTCCAAAAGTGATATGCAGTTGACAATAAATTTATTGATGGAAATGGGGAAGCAGTCAAGTTTCACAACTTACAAGTGTAACTTTTAATGGGAATGAGATATTTGCCACACCTGGCTGCACAATCTGTTGTTTTGAGACATTGAAAATGATAGAAATTTAAAACCAATGGAAAGAGGAATGTGGAGTTATAAGCATGATGAACAGTCTATGCATAACAAACTATATACAAGGAGTGGATCATAAAACACATTCACAAGGACCACCAAATTCATGACTTCAAACAAGGGTTCAAAGGGACAGTGCAAATTGTCAAAAGGCCAGCATTATCAAAGGCAGACAAAAAGTACAATAGCATGATCATGGGGTAGTGGACATACTTTGCATACAACCAAATTCAAAGATAATTATAGATGGGAGTTAGTATCATGCACTTGATGAATGCACTCAAAATCTTAGGATTCAATGGAGGGAATTAGGACAATGCCTATTGTTTGAAATGACACTTGATAGACATTAGGGTTAGTCAATACGGAAAAGAAGTAGGGACACATAGTGAATTTGATAGTGCAACAAAGCCATGGATTTTTAATTCATACAATATGTGGTTATCTTTCCTAATGAAGTATTACTATTGATGCCATTGTATTCTCCAAGATTCAAGTTCAAAAGACAAAGAGTCTTTGTAAATATTCTTTCTCAAATAATTTGTGTATACAACTAAAGGAGATTGAAGGTTTAGGTGGATTCCAAGGAGTTTTTGCAGTAAGTTTCCAGGGAATTTGCTAGGTGTTGGTTTGCAATCTATTGGCTGTGTTCTAGGTTGATTGCATTGGTTACTACACATGGATTGTTTTCTAGAAAGATATAATCTGGTTGTAAACATACTTTCACGGTTCATTACAAGATATTATGCAACAACTATCGAACTACATGTTTGATGATTTAGTTTCAATGATACTAAAGATGATATGAAAATCATGAGAGGGCAGTGCTAGTTGCAAATCATAGTGCAAGGATGAGATTTCATGACAAGTCTATAATGAACCTTGACAGGTATGACAAAATGTCATTCTTTGAAAATTTTTATGAGCAGATAAGCTTCAAAAGGTAGTCCATTATGTTGATCATGGTTCCAAAGTTTCATATGGTAGAGTTTGGAAGGGTTGGAAGGCCCTGAGGGGTTTCAATTATAGGATGCATAGTACTTGTACTTAGCTAGAATGGAAACACTCTTAAAAGTGAGTTTAGGGCTTTGAAATTATGGGCTATAGAGTTTTTTACGACTGTCTAAGACCATGTGTAGAGATTGAGTCAAAGCATCAAGAACTTTATGAGACATTCATCTCTAGTGGAGTAGGATGGCCAAAAGACCAAGATGAAATGACAACGTGCACACTAATCTCCATAGTGAACAATGAGCAATGAGTAATCATCACAGTAAGTGGTGCTATGGGCAATTTAACAACATCGCAAGGAGTTGGACCATTTCTTGAGTTTTGCACAAGATACCACTATTGCTAATGCATTGCTAAAGGTTCCATGAAACAAATAATTGATGGAAATTTATGAATGACTTATTGAATGCATGATCAAATCACAAAGACAGTGCACTGTAGAGTTAATGTAGTTGTTATGACCCAAATTTCCACAGAAAAGGGCTTGCAGTTTCTAGTTAAAGAACATAGTGTTCTAGCGAATATAGAGAAATCAAAGATGAAAGGTAGTGGGTATCTTTTTAGAAAATAACAACTCAGGCATTCAAAACCCCATCTCATTTTCTATGGCCTATAGGGGTTTTTCCTTCAAAAATACCAAAACCCACTTGGGGTTTTTTGTAAAAATACAATATTGCTACAAATTGAAGGTAAAACACTTAATGTTTTTTACAAGAATTAGAAATTTCTACAAATTGAAGGTAACCCACCTGGGTTTTTTTAAAGGAATCATAAATTTCTGCAAATGAACAAAAACCCACTTGTGTTTTTGCAAAAAAATTGTGTTTTCTTCAAAACCACGAAACCCACTTGGGGTTTTTTACTTAAAATGCATAATACAGGAAAATGGAGATATAATAGAAAACCTACTTGGTTCTTTTTACCAAAATTGTAAATGTAGAGCCATTCACAAGTATTCATGGAGTTTGAAGAAGTTAAAAGTCATTGAAAATAAGCTTTCTCTATTTTCTTGGCCGCGGCCTAAAGGAGAAAAAGTCTTCACAAAATCATAAAGAAACTTGGGGTTTTTTATTCACTTCAACTTCATATACAGAAAAGATAAAATTCACTCCATTTTGAAAATGAAAGAGCTCCACTCAAGCTTTTATGGATGAATAAAAGAGCAAAGAATCAATATAGAGGTCAGCTAGGAGCTTTCCTAAGCTCAAGCTCGATTATGAAATAATTTTTGTTGTATGTTAGGCCTCCTTTCGAGCTCCAGAAGACCAAACTCATGACAACTAAAGTGGAGAAGCAACAATAGGAAGAACAAAATGAAGCAAATGATTAGAGAATGCTATAGGCCATGGAAAAAATAATTGGAGGAGCTCTAAAAAATAGAAAAAAATGTAGATTTATGTCAAATAATTGCATTTACTTATGTTTTTATACACTTCCCATTAAAAATGCCACAAAAAGCCAGTCAAAATTTCCATTTCCACTGCATGCAAGTGAAACCTTGGTAGCAACATGTCTCTGCTAAGTGCTCGATGGAAAAAATGATGGTGTTTTTCCACATTTTTTAGCATTTAATGATTAGGGTTTGACCCTTTTAGATGTCGATGGGATTTTTATCCGATGTTTTAAAAGTGAAACCCATATTAATGCATAGTGGGGGTTGAGTCCTAAGTTGTTGACTTCGGCATTTGTTTTTCTTTAAGCATTTGTTGACTTAGGCATTTGTTATGCCTTGTGAAATATTGCTAAGTCCTTCAAGTAATGAAACATATGGAGCATGCCAAGTCACATGTCATTCCTTTGACCTTTTGATCATGAATGCCTTAGTGCCTTAAATACTTGGAATATGCCTTCCAGGATGTGTGGAGGTCGGGAATATAGGCCAAACTTGAGCCTTTTATTTTTCCTTTGCAAATTAGAGAATGTTGACCATAGGTGGCCTTGGAGTGAAAAATGAGAAAAGGTAAAATGATCAAGTGCCTTGGAGGAATTGTGATCTTGTTAATGCTTTTCAAAGCACTTTGACATTTCGTTATTGTTTTTTGCATTTGTTTCAAAATATAAAAATATCATTTAAGTGATTTGCTAATCACTTTGATATTTTTCAGTTGCAAGTGTAATGTAATTCATATTGATGGTGGGCCCTCTTATATTTTTCTTTGAAAAGTAAAATAACTTGATTAAGTGATGTATTATGAATCACCTAATCAAGCGATTATCTTGAATGCCCTTTTTGGAGTCTTGTGTTTTCAAAACACACATATTGCATGAGTCAAAGCTGGGAGACAAAATGATTGAATTGAAAACATGAGGAGAGTGTGGGGGTGAAGTATTTGAATGGTTTGGAGGAACATGTGCTACTTTGGAGGGAGTTTTTTTGCACTTTCAACATGACTTGAGTCCAAGCTTGACTTTTTACCATTTTGGAGGCATTTTGGAGTGATTTTGGAGGGTTCTTTTTTGGATTGTGTGCCTCATCCCACCAAAACCTTGTAGAGGGGTAGGCATGAGAGTTGTGTGATTTTTTTGCTTAAGTATGTTCATTTTGGGCATTTTTTGAGTTAGTTCTTTCTTTCCAGCAACATGATAGCTTGTTTTCTAGAGCTATTTTTGATGGAGCAGTATTGTAACTCAGATGGACTTTTGATATAGTAAGCACTTTGAATTAATAAAGTAGAGCATTTTTACCTTCTCATTTCATGTTTTTCATGTATGTTGTTAATGATTGATCAGTTTGTCTTGTGAGAATCTATCTTTCCTTGCAAACCTGTCTCATGTTTAGCCATATATTTAGCAGAAAATATATGTTAACAAGTTATAAGCTATGTTATTGTATAGTGTTGTTAGTTGTGAAGCCTATGTTTTCCTCCTAAAAGCCCTATTTAATGATCTCCTTATAAATTTCTTATGTAAACTACATTTGAAAATGAGTTGTGTAAACCAAGTTTTATGATATTAATTTGAATGTGATAGGTTGTCATTAGGTCCAGGTTGTTTTGGTGTATCACCTTAGTTATTTTTAGTATTAGGTTCATTTATCATGCAATTCTTACACTTAATCTCAGAAATTAGTAGTAAGGTGGCATGAAAAGGTGAATCCAACCCATAATTTGGAGGTCTGCTTTTGAATAAGACACCCACAACCTGAAAGCAGTCCCATGTTACATCCAAATCTACTAAGTTTGTTCACAGCTTGGCATTAGGGTGCAAATTTGGATCCCTAACAATTGTAATTCACAAGGGTTTCCCTTCTTGAAATTCAAAAACTAAGGGTTGTGCTTATAATCTCTTCATTCTCATTTTCCAACCTAGTTCTCTATGAATGTGTATCGAGTGCTTATATGACTATCATATGAAGTCATGAACATGATTATAAGATGTTTCCCTATGTGATGAATAACCATTCTTCAATGTTGTTGTCATTTGATCATGATTTTTTCTTCTTTGTGATGCTTTTGTGCATGTAATGTAAAGTTGCAAGGTGGCATAATTTTCATTCAGTTCTTCATGCGACCAAACTGAAAACTCAAACACATCTGGGTGGGGATTTTATGCTAGAAAAGGTCCTATTTAATACCCCACCATGCCAGATCATTCGAGGATACATCGTACCAACAATTTCTCATAAGAGATATAAGTGCAAAAAAGTGACAAAATTTAATGAGTTCTTTCTCAGAAATCATGGTACTTACAACCATTTCATCTGAAGGTACAAGGTCATGTAGGGTCCTTATATAGTAACCTCTGCCAGTTTTTCATATCTCCAATCCATTAGATCGTGGTGAAAAATTTTTGGTTGATGAAAAAAGCATTAGATGCATGCAATCTAAAGTTGTAAGGTGCCATAATTTTTTTTTGTTTTAAAAATTATGGACAATGATTTTGGATTGCCTAAGGGTTCTCTCTAACACTTCTAGGTTTTTCACCTAGAAGGAGAGCAATTGGGTCCAAAATGCAAATGTCTACACTCAAGATTAATGTAAATGCAATGCAATGTATCTAAATATGATGTACTAATGCAATAAACTGAAAAGGAAATTATTTAATGATGCTAAACCTAAGAAATGCAAAGTACTAGAAAACACACCGTGATATGCAAAAACACCTAAAAATCCAAGTAAATGATGAAATAGCTGAACAAAACTAGAGAAGTGCACTTGGAATCTAAAATATGATGTGGAAAGGCTCTGGAATCTTGTAGAGTTGAGTGGAAATGTTGACTAGGACACTTACTCCAAGCTGGTCGACTTAGTCCAATTTCAAGGAAAATTTTCTGGAACAAGAATTTGCCAAGTGGGTATTTAAAAATGCAGAAACCACTTTTTAGGCTTGGCAGTGGGACTAGTTTTCCATAGATGGTGACTTAGTCCACCTACAAATTTTGAGAATTTTGGGACAAGATCCTATAGCCTCAGGTTTGGAATTTACTTTTTAATAGGTGTTCGATCTTGATTCTGTAGAAAACATGATAAAAAGAGTCTCCAAGCTTCAACTAGGATTATTCTAACTTGAATAGATTTGATGACTTGTTTACCACTTTTCAACACCTATCTCTTTGATAAATCTACCTACAAGACCTACAAACACACATGCAAAGAGGGGGAAAATGTTTAAGGGTAAGAGTATAGGGGTTTCCATTGGTCAAACCCTATGAAATGAAATGAAATAAAAAGAGAATGATAAATACATAACATGCAATGCAAAACTTACCAAACCGTTGATGTAGAAGTCTGAAGATATGCAATAAGTGCTCCAATGGATGATTTGATTATGCTTAGAGTGCTTGAATGCTTGAAAATGATTAATTTAATTGCTTGAGTGAATGCTTGAATCAATGGGGGTTAAAATGAGAGGAAAAACCCTTATTTATACTTGCTTTTCCTAAATTTCCCAAAAATAACACATTTTAGGCTGACCTCAAGGGTTAGAGAATAAAATCCCACCAAAAATTTGAAATAATTTTGATTCTTGTCCCAAATAGGACTAAGTCACCCCTATTGGTGACTTAGTCCCACTTAAGCAATTTAAGTGGGTGTCAGGAATTAAAGGGCATTAAATGATGTCTAACGAGAATATCCTCAAAAACACACTTAAGAATGGATAGAAAGTACATTAAGGGGACATTTATACATGAGAAAGGGTTGAATTAGTGATGACAAGTCTAGAAAATCACGAGAGTTTGTTACAAATCTTTACAACACTTTAAAATAAGACTTGGTAAGTGATAAAAAGGAGTTATTTAAGTGAATTATGATGAAAGAATCCTAGAAAAGTGTGAAAGTGTGTTACAACACCTTTACAAGACATCCTATAAATCTTAATGATTCACAAGGGTCCAAGACCTAATGTGAATGTGTTGACCACATTACAACATTAAATCTAGGAAAAATCAAGCCAAAATCCATAAGAAAGACTCAATTGAGCATAAAAATGTCAACTATACATTTTTTGGTGACACACAACTAAACTAATAGTTCCAACACGTCTGAGTGGGTAGGTTTATACTAGGCAAGGTCCTGTTTTGTACCCCAAAATATTGGAACATTCCATGCTACATTGTACTAACGATTTATCTTAAGAGACCAAAGTGAAAAAAAATGGAAAACTTGACGATCTCTTTCTCAAAAATTGTGGCACTTACAACCATTTTTTTTCAGGGTACCAAATCACATAACATGATCCCTCTACAATAAACTCTCTTAGTTTTCATATCTCAAATCCATTTTTCCATTGTGACAAGATTTCAGTTGATGGAAAAATCATGAGATGCATTCAGTCTAAAGTTCCAAGGTGGCATAATTTTGGTTATGTTCATATTGTGACCAAACTAACAGTTCCAACATGTCCAGGTGAGCGGGTTTATGCTAGGAAAGGTCTTGTTTCACACCCCATCATGTTGGATCATTCCAGGCTACATTGTACCAGTGACTTCTCAAGAGCTCTAAGTGTGAAAAAGTGGCAAATTCATAAGAGCTCTTTCTCAAAAACCATGGAACTTAAAACCATTATTTCTAAAGGTGCATGGTCATGTAGGTTCCCTCTACAATAACTTAGACTCCTAGTTTTTCATATCTCCAATCCATTTGCATGTGGTGACAAGTTTTTAGTTGATGGAAAAAGTATCAAATGCATTGAAGAAAAAGTTCCAAGGTGGCATAATTTTTGGTATGTTCATCGTGTGACCAAACTGAATATTCCAACACATCTGAGTGAGTAGGTTTATGCTTGACAAGGTCCTATTTCACACCCCAACATGCTGGAATGTTCCAAGCTACATTGTACTCATGATTTCTCTTAAGAGACCAAAGTACAAAAAAGTGGTAAAATTTGATAACTATTTCTTAGAAACTGTGACACTCAAAACAATTTCATCTAAAGGTATAGGATGATGTAGGGCCCCTCTACAATAATCCCTCTCTTTTTTCATATCTCTTATTCATTTTATTGTGGTAACAAGATTCCAGTTGATGGAAAAAGTGTCAGATTCGTGTAGTCTAAAGTTGCAAGGTGGCATAATTTTTGTTTTATTCATCATGTGACCAAACTGATAATTCTAACACATCTAAGTGGGCAGGTTAATGCTAGTCAAGGTCCTATTTCACACCTCAACATGTCGGATCATTCTAGGTTACATTGTACCAATGACTTCTTAAGAACTCTAAGTGTGAAAAAGTGACAAACTCATAAGAGGTCTTTCTTGGAAATTAGGGGATACTTTGAAATATAATAATATAATGCGAATAAATATCTTTTGATATTTTGACTCATGCTCCAATTAATATATTCTATTATTATATACTTAATATATTATTATTATATTATTAATATATTAGTATTATAATACTAATTTTATATACTTTGATATATAATAATATAATGGTAGAATAATATACGCTTTGAATTATTATATTATTATATTATTAGTATACTATATAATTATTGTATATTATATTAAACATTATATTATTGTATAACTATTATATATATAATTTATATATGCTTTTTGTATGGATGTACTCGTACTCGTACCCAACCCAAATTTTTTTTGTCATAGGTCAACGTACCGTACCCACGTACCCGATTCTGATTCTGATTTCTATTTGATAACTTAGCCCACAATAATATAAGGTATAAATATAAATAATATATAAATCCTACATTAATATAGGTTATATATATAATCTACATCAAAATAGGTTATATATTATATATAATAAAGACCTAAAATAATATAGGTTATCTTATATACCTATATATTATATGTTATAATTTTTTTTGGAAAACATATATATACATATAAATTAATATAAAAAATATACATGATGAAAAAAAATTATTAATGAAAAGGAGAACATATAATAATCAAATTATACCATAACATATTAAAAAGATAGATAAGAAAGATATTAGTCTAATGGAAGGAATAATACAATTTTTATTTTTTTTAATAGTATGAATCCAAATCTCTATAAAATAGTTAATTGATATTTGTAAGATTTTCTTTAATGAAAAAATAACAATTACATACATTAAAAAATCATTCTTAAAAATAATATCAAAATAAGTTTATTTATTTTAGAAAGATTTAACAAATTGATTTTATAAAGAAAAAAATAAAAAATCATTCTTTAAAAAAATGTTTACCTTACTTTCTCTACAAATCTGTCAATAACACACATAACTTTTTAACCAATCATATGCACAAGAAATCATTTTTATAATTTGTAAAGTTAAATATTTTATAAGTTGGCTTTACAAAATTGAATTTTATTTTAATTTTTTTTAAAATATTGTTTTTGATTGGTTGAAAACTAAATTATTAATAACTAGTTAACTAAAAAAAAGCCAAACTAATTACAATAGTACTATGCATATGATAAGTAATAAAAGCTATTCTAGAAGTAGTTCAATTTATAATTATTTTTATTCTATTGAAATAAGGCCTATTGTAGAATAATTATGTTTTTAACTTTTATCTTAATTTATAACATATTTATTTAATTTATTTTAGATATTTTATAATTTTTTACAATATTATATATTTATATTCTTAAGTTTTTCCAACATAACATAAGTCTATTGTAGTGGAATTTGATTATCTTCCTAATTAAGAGATTTTGTTTTAGTCATTTTTGGATCCCTATGAGTGGACATAAAGACATTCATATTCTAATTGGCCTATGAATTGACTTTATTGTACAAATTTATGAAAAAAAAATAGACCAAACTATTCCCTATTTAATCTTCCACACCTCTTAGACTGTACCCATTGCACAACAAAATGCAATGGTTAGTTATTATTATTTAACTATTAAGGTCTTCCCATTTTCTACAACCTTTTCCTTTTTCCCACTAACTTCTAAATATAAATAAAGCAAAGTGCGACAAGACTAGGTTTTCATTCGCCTAGTCTTTGTCGACAACAAAAATTCTCTAATTATTACAAAAGTGAGATGCATTTTCGAACATTTTCCACAACTTTCTTTGGCGCTATGGACCAGCGAAGAGACAAGCGCGGAATGGACTTATTATTGTGCAATGCCCAGCAACAAAAAAGACTAAGATTAATATAATCCCTCGCTAATTATTCGCAAAAAGAGTGAGATGTCTTTTTTTCCTCGCTAATTATTCGCAATAAAAGACAACAGCACAAATGGAGTTGAAGTTAAAAGAGATGACTACGTGTTTTTGATGCACTCCTTTAAATAGCGAACATACTCTATGGTGCTATTCCTATGGAATTGGGTATGCTTACTCAACTTAGAATTATTTCTCTTGAGATCAACTCTTTGAGTGGTCACATTCCCTCGCAAATTGGAAAACTATTAGAGTTACAAGAACTATATTTGTCAAAAAATCAAATCGCAAGAGAAATTCCAACCTCCCTCTTTAATTGCACTCAACTTCGGATTGTTAATTTAGAGGCAAACCAACTTAATGGCAAAGTTCCCTTAGAGTTTGGAAAATTGCTTCAACTTCAACAACTTAGATTATGGGGAAACAATCTTGTGAGTGGAAGCAATGGCTTGTCTTTTATAACACCCTTGACTAATTGCTCTTATTTACAAAACCTACAGTTGTCTAATAACTATCTCACTGGCCTTTTTCCCTCTTCAATTGGACAACTATCAAGCCAAATCCATACATTAGAGCTATCCTTCAATAAAATTAAGGGAAACATACCAAGTAGCATTAGCAACCTCACAAAGTTGGCACTCTTAGACTTAAATGACAATCATCTCAATGGAACCATTCCATCCACACTTGATCAACTTCAAAATTTTGAAAGATATTTTTTGGGAAAAAATAATTTATATGGGGGAATTCCAAAAAGCTTAGGTAATGGAAAAAGGCTTGGGCTATTATTATTGAGTGAAAACATGATTTCAGGACAAATTCCAGATGCTCTTGCAATCTTCCACAACTAAGACATCTTTATCTTGATCACAATAAACTTTCAGGGAAAATCCCTACTAGTTTACGAAGATGTATCCCTTTGGAGAGAGTGGATTTGTTTCAAAAAAAACTAGAAGGAAGCATAACTCTTGAATGGGAAATACTTACAAATCTCCAATTTTATTTCAATGTTTCCAACAATTTATTACAAGGTTCCATTTTAGTAATGAGTAAAATGGTAATGGTTCAAGCTATAGATGTGTCTCTCAATAACTTCTTGGGTGAAATTCCACACACATTATCAAGTTGCACAAAATTGCAATATTTGAATCTTTCATGGAATTCATTTGATGGCCCAATACCAGCATCACTCACAAATCTAAAAAATATTGACAATATTGATATCTCAAGAAATAATTTGTCAGGTGCAATCCCAATGGCTTTCCAAGAAATGACAATGCTTCAACATATCAATCTCTCTTCAAACAAATTAACACGAGAGGTTCCAAAGGGAGGTGCTTTTGCAACAACTGATGGGTCAATAGTTTTAGGAAATATTGGCCTTTGTGGCAAGTGGATTAATTTGCAGCCATGCTATGATTCCAAACACAAACAAATCTTAGTATCCAAAAAGGTGATAGTATTAGTTGTGATTTGCATTGCAATCTTCATTATATCTTTTGTATTGATTATAATTTTCTACAGAAGGAGACCTACTAGTCAGAGTCCCATTGACCTCAACATTGGGCCTAAGAGAATTTCATATGAAGAACTTGTAGATGCAACTAATGGGTTCAGTGGGACCAATTTTCTAGGGATTGGTAGTTTTGGATCTATTTATAGAGGGATTCTCAACAATGGCACAAATATTGCTATTAAAGTTCTCAATTTGCATGATGAAAATTCTCTCCAAAGTTTAGACAAAGAATGCAATGTGTTAAAAAGAGTTAGACACCGCAATGTGATCAAAATTATTTCAGTTTGCTCTAACCTTGATTTTAAAGCATTGGTTCTTCCATTCATGTCAAATGGAAGCTTGGAGAGATGGCTCTATCTTGAGGGAGGAGATGAATGCAAATTAAGTTTATGTGACCAATTAAGAATAGCAAAGGATGTAGCACAAGGAATGGAACATCTCATCATCATTGCTTTGTCCAAGTCATTCATTGTGACCTAAAACTTAATAATGTATTGCTAGGGGATGATATGAATCCATATATAACAAACTTTGGCATTACCAAAGTCCTATTTGAGAATGTAATGGAGTCACAAACTCCTAAACATGCACTTAAGGGATCCATTGGCTACATTGCACCAGGTATAGATTTTGTATATTAGAATATAATTTTTTATTTATTTTTATATTTTATATCTATGTTTCAAATGTCATGAGAGTTACTAGTTATTTTATTGTATTTCAAAGTATGGAATAGGTGGAAAAATTTCAACAAAAGGTGATGTATATAGTTATGGAATTCTACTTTTAGAGTTGTTGACAAGGAGGAGATCTACAAATGACATGTTTGTAGAAGGTATCAATCTTCCAAAATGGGCAAGTATGGATTTTCCAAATAGACTAATAGAAGTGGTGGACAACAACTTGCTTAGAAATGTTAATGAAATAGACTTATCAATGGTATTGGCATTCCTTACTCTATGTATACAATTAGGATTGGTTTGCACAAGGGAGTTACCACAACAATGCCCAAATATGATGGATATAGTTAAGAGATTAGAACAAATAACAAGCACATTTCTTGGCACTCCTATAGATTTTCATTTTCCCATAGATATCTCGCCTTTGCTTCAGAGGACAAGTGGTCCAGGGAACACTACAGAAGATTGGTCTACATCTACATCTTACCTCTTTAGTCATCTAGTATGATGGTTAATTATTGTTACCTTGTTTTAAAATATATTTTATACAAAATTGTAATATTTTAAGTTCTATATATGAGATTAGTCTCATTTTAGTTTATTGTGAGATTATACAAGTAGGCAATGCTTAATGTTGGAATAAATTGGGGATATTTAAAGGTGGTGTGCAATTTAAGCTAGACATGTTTGTTGGTTGAATATACATAGAAAATAGAAAGAAAATTAAAAAAATATTATCTTTTATATATTAACATGCATCATCATTCTTCTCTACAATTACTATAAATTTTACATATGTAAAATTTAACTTAATATATACTATTTCAATGGTCATCATTTGTTGTGGATTTAATTATTTTAACAACACCACTATTTTATTAAAGTGTGAAAATAACATAAAAAGTCATATATTTTTAAATAATTATTTTGAAAATATTTTAAAATAACAAATTTATTTAAAAACTTTATTGTTTGGACTCAAAATAAATGAGGATTATTAATATTTTGGCAACATCCATTCATTGGAAATTTATTTTTATAATAATTTTATGGAAATTTTGAAAAATTGTATCTTTTCATGTAAAATCAATTGAGCTATGCAATGGATTCATATCAAAAATGTGAAATTTTATCAATTTTAATTGTTTCTTAGAATAGTATGTGTATGTCTATATACAACTAATCATAAAAAATAAATTTTCTATGTAGTTTACCCTTCTAGCTCCAAAACAAAAGTATAAAAGTGTTGTAAAATTATATTATTGGAGAGATACTACAATCTACAAGATATAGTTATACCACATAGTCCTCTTATGATGCCAAAAAATTAACTCATCGAAGCTTCTCTACTTTAAACTATCATCTTACATTCAACTTTTTTTTAACTTGATAACAATCAATGTAACTCTTCTCATTTATCATACACCCAAATAATATAAAATATAAAGAAAAAATACATTATACTTGCAACCCTCTTTGTGTAAAATATAAATAATAAGCTAATAATGAAAATATAAGAGAAAATGCTTATTATGCATGAAAACCTCTCCATGTCAAATATAAATAGCAAGAAAAAGAAATAAAAAAATCAATTATTTCAATGGTTGGAAAGAAGTGACAATGATGAAGGGGTCTCTCCCTCAAACAAAATCATACACAAAAAACAAAAATTCAAGGAAAAAGAAGTATGCAAATTTTATAATTCTTTTACCAAAATACCTACAAAACATGTAATGCAACTATTAAGATAATAATACCTCTGTTACAACAATATGGGTTGCTATACATGTAGGAAAATAACACATACAAGTCTTGAAATGACAATAATGGCCACCAAAAATAACAACACCATAACTTCCCAATCTCCTTATCCTCTATGAGATTCTTTCCATTTGTGATGAATTTATATGATTTTTATGCAGGTCATCAAATTGTGACTTCAATTTGGGCACCATAGATGAATCCAACTATCTCTTTTCCCCCCCAAAGAATTTTTTTATAGGAGACCTACTAGTCAGAGTCTCATTGAACTCAACATTGGGCCTCAGAGAATTCATATGAAGAACTTGTAGATGCAATTGATGGGTTTAGTAGGACCTAGTTGCTAGGGGTTGGTAGTTTTGGATCTGTTTATAGAGGGATACTCAACAATGGCACAAATATTGCTATTAAAATTCTCAATTTGCATGATGAAAATTCTCTCCAAAGTTTTGACAGAGAATGTGATGTGTTAAAAAGAGTGAGACACTACAATGTGATCAAAACTATTTCAGTTTGCTCTAACTTTTATTTTAAAGCATTGGTTCTTGCATTCATGTCAAATGGAAGTTTGGAGAGATGGCTCTATTTCGATGGAGGAGATGAATGCAAACTAAGTTTATGCAATCAATTAAGAATAACAAAGGATATAGCACAAGGAATGAAATATCTACATCATCATTGCTTTGTGTAAGTCTTTCATTGTGACCTAAAACCTAATTATATATTGCTAGGGGATGATATGACTCCATATATAGCAGACTTTTCCATTACCAAACTCCTATTTGAGAATGTAATGGATTCATAGACTCCTACAAATGCACTCAAGGGGTAAATTGGCTACATCGCACCAGGTATAAATTTTGTATATTAGAATATAAATTTTATTATTAAATTATTTTTGTATTTTATATCTATGTTTCAAATGTCATGAGAGTTACTAGTTATTTTATTGTATTTCAGAGTATGGAATAGGTGGAAAAATTTCAACAAAACGTGATGTGTATAGTTATGGGATTATACTTTCAGAGTTGTTGACAAGGAGGAGACCTATAGATGACATGTTTGTTGAAGGTATCAATCTTCAAAAATGGGTAAGTATGGATTTTCCAAATAGACTAATAGAACTAGTGGACAACAACTTGCTTAGAGATGTTAATGAACTAGACTTATCAATGGTATTGGCATGCCTTACTCAATGTATACAAGTAGTATGGTTTGCACAAGAGAGTTGCCACAACAACGCCCAAATATGATGGAGATAGTTAAGAGATTAGAACAAATAACAAGTGCATTTCTTGCCACTCCTAGAGATTTTCATTTTCCCATAGATATCTTTCCTTTACTTGAGAGGACAAGTGGTCCAAGGAATACTACTAAAGATTGGTCTACATCTTCATCTTAGCTCTTTAGTCATCTTGTACAATGGTCAATTATTGTTACCTTTTTTTTAAATATATTTTTTACAAAATTGTAATATTTTAAGTTCTATTATATGAGATTAGCCTCATTTTAGTTTATTACGAGATTATACAAGTAGGAAATGCTTAATGTTGGAATAAATTAGGGATATTTAAAGGTGGTGTGTAATTTAAGCTAGACATGTTTATTGGTTGAATATACATAGAAGAAAGAAAGAAAATTAAAAAAATATTATCTTTTATATATTAACATGCACCATCATTCTTCTCTACAATTACTATAAATTTTAAATATATGTAAAATTTAACTTAATATATAATATTTCAATTGTCATCATTTGGTGTGGATTTAATTATATTAATATGACCACTATCTTATTAAATTGTTAAAATGACATAAAAAATCACATCTTTTAAAAATAATTATATTGAAAATATTTTAAAATGGAAAATTTATTTTAAAACTTTATTGTTTGGACTCAAAATAAATGAGGATTATTAATATTTTGAAAACATCAATTCATTGGAAAATTATTTTCATAATAATTTTATGGAAAATTTTGAAAATGTATCTTTTTATGTAAAATTTATTGAGCTATGCAATGGATTCATATAAAAAATGTGAAAACTTGTCAATTATAGTTGTTTCTTAGAATAGTATGTGTATGTCTATATACAACTAATCATAAAAATAAATTTTCAATGTAGTTTACCCTTCTAGTTCAAAAAAAAAAGTATACAAGTGTTGTAAAATTATATTATTGGAGAGATACTACAATCTACAAGATATTGTTAAATACCACATAGTCCTCTTATGATTCTAAAAAATTAAGTCATCAAATCTTCTTGATTTTAAACTATCATCTTACATTGACTTCTTTTTTTAACTCGATAACACTCAATGTAACTCTTTTGATTTATCATTGCAACCCTCTTTGTGTAAAATATAAATAATAAGCTAATAATGAAAATATGAGAGAAAATGCTTATTATGCATGCAAACCTCTATGTAAAATATAAATAGAAAGAAAAAGAAATAAAAAAATCAATTATTTCAATGGTTGGCAAGAAGAGAAAATGATGAAGGGGTCTCTCCCTCAGAAAAAATCATACACAAACAACAAAAATTCAAGGACAAAGAAGTATGCAACTTTTATAACTCTTTTACCAAAACAACTACAAAACATGTAATGCAACTATTAAGATCATAATACCTCTTTTACAACAATATGGGTTGAAATACATGTGGGAAAATTTAAGGAGAAAATGATGAAGGGGTCTCTCCCTCAGAAAAAATCATACACAAACAACAAAAATTCAAGGACAAAGAAGTATGCAACTTTTATAACTATTTTACCAAAACAACTACAAAACATGTAATGCAACTATTAAGATCATAATACCTCTTTTACAACAATATGGGTTGCAATACATGTGGGAAAATAACACATGCAAGTCTTGAAATGACAATAATTGCCACTAGAAATAACAACACCTAACCTTGTGCTGAAAGTGGTAGATTCCCAATCTCCTTATCCTCTATGAGATTATTTCCATTTGTGACAAATTTATATGTTTTTTATGCATGTCATTGAATTGTGACTTCCATTTGGGTGCCATATATGAATTAACTATCCCTTTTTCCCACCGAAGAATTTTTTCAAATTTAGTACAACTTTTGGGAGCTATAAATTTTGATCCAAGCTCCTAATTGAGTCTGTTTTTCTTAAATAGATTTTGGCAATGTTTTAGGCCCATAAAATTAAACTTAAATGATTAATATCTACCACTATAGAAATAATCTTGGCTCAAAACTCACCCATGATGTGCAATTTACCAATCCATAGTTTTGTGGAAAATTTCAAGTTCCAATGCATTCATATGCAAACTTAGTAAAAATAGAAACCTGCTATTTTTAGCTCTTATTCACCAAACCAAAATAGAAATAAAGAAAAATATTTTTTTGGTGATGCAAGATTGCTCTTACACCTTGGATTCTCCTGCATCAAAAATTTCGGTTAATTTGAGAGGAGAGCTTGTCACATCTCAGGTAAGTGATTTATATATGAATTCTCATCACCAATAATTAAATAATATTGTAACTATAAAAAAACTTATTTACTAAAGATTTAGCCTAGTATAGGTTACCATTATTCCGAAGGCTCTCCATGGTGGGTTCTCAATATGTTTAGGTAAAATGCATCTACCAAACAAAATCTCCTAGTCTTCATCCTCCATAGGCATAGGTTTGTTTCTAGAAACTATAATCCATAGATTTGATCTATGAGTAGACCCTTCATTTTAAGATTTTTTGTGCCTCCTTGTAGGTGCAAAAGAATATTCACCTTTCCTTTGCCTAGTTCTTGGTGTTTTCCCAGAGGTAGTGGTTTCTTGGGTATCTCCTACTATGAGGTGCTTAGAGGCTACAGGTTGTGATTCTTGTAGGCTTTTCTCCTCTGGCTCTCCTCTACTACGGGTATGTGAAGTAGTAGGGGAGCCAATGGGCATTTCCCTTCCTGATACAATGGGTGATTCTACATTTTCTAGAATATTAGGTTGCTTAAGAATGTTATTATTATGATGTAATTTAAGAAAATATCCCATGAAACATGTGGAAACTGAACCCTCAAACTTCTTTTTCTCAATAGGGTGACTAAGCAGTAATGTGACAATGCCATGTTGTTCCTCTTCCTTTTATACTTAGAACTCATTCTTTTCAATAGATTATAAAGAAAATTGGGAAAATTTACATGCCTATCATGGTGAAGATGGATTAAAATTTTAAAATGGACTGTGTATAATACGGACTTCCTACCATCACAAGTTAAGTATTTGATTATATAAGAATTTATTGAGGCCCATACCTCTAGGGTAAGGATAATACTTTTATACCTTGAGAAGAACTATCTAGGTTTTCTCCATGTTCTCTAAATTTGTTCCTGGCAGCTACAAAATTTTCCCTGACTGGAAACTCTTCCCCTTCCCATGATAGTTTTGATACCTTAGTAATGGCATCCTCTGAAGCATTTAGCTTCAAAATTCTTATAGTCACCTCATCATTTTGTAAAGTAACAAAAAAATATTGTGTCATTTTGTTGAACTCTGTGAGTTTGAAGAAATAGTCCATCCAACCAACATGTTGAAAAATAGGTAATATCAGTTTGTCTTCCATCAACTGGGTATGTTCTGCTAGTTCCCTTTAGATAATATCGCCACCCATGGTGATGCTTTGTTCTTTGCAGTATATTCAATCCTTCAATATATGTTATAATCCTTCTAAATTTTGATTTTTTCTAGTTCTTTCTTTGCTTATTATTCTCACTATACCAATTCCATTATATTGTATCTTCCCAATGCAGTTGGTTCTTACCATTCTCTTCCCCTCTAGGCTTATGTTATTTGAAAATGGGGATAAAATGTTAAAAGGTTGCAGAATGGTTCTAAAAGTACCTCTCCCCCCAACTAGAGGTATTAAGTGTTTGCACTTAATTGTACGTTTCTTAGCAAAGGGTGTGATGATATGTAGTGGAAATATTAAGAATTGATATGAAGCATGTAATATTTAATATATAAACATGTATAAAAGAAAAATGTAATCTATGATAATTATGGAAAATGAATAGGAGTACCTATTAAATCACAATAAACTAAAATTTAGCTCGTGTGAAGTTGATGAGAACTGCCCACAACTAGGTATGATGTGAATACTCATAATTGCAATTGGAAATGCATGATATGATTGCATGGAATGTGATAAATGATGGTTGAGAAAGGTTATGGGATGTACGGGTGATGTGATATGAAATGAGCTATATAGTTTTTTTACATCGAGAATGGTAAGATGAATGCTAGGTGTGAGATAATGGATATGATGCATGTGCAAAAAATGGTAGTGGAAAGTATAGAGATACAATTCATTTGGCAAGGAATTTTGAATGAATGATAGGTAATTTCTATGCGTGTCTTCAATAATAGGTCTCTTTCTAAAGTTTGTCACTTTAGGCATGAAGCTATAGGTCCTCGCTACTTTGACTGTCTAGAATGAAAATTAATGTGCTATTATTGTCACCTATGCAATGTGTGCATGTGAAGTTTGTGTGTGAGGTTATTCTTGTGAAATATCAGTGGGTGAGTTATGTATCTCATCAACTGATTCAATTGTGGAACTTGTACTGCTGAAACTTTGTGATCAAGTCCTTTCTCCATGTTAGATTCATTGGAATTTTAAGGTCGTTACTTTTGAATTAATGAATGAAGTAATTCTTTCTTTTGTATTGGCTTCTTGTAAAGCTTTTAAGCTCGTGTCCATTAACTAGTAATGATAATCTAACTACATTGATTGTATATAATCAGAATGCCACATTTTGGAATACCTATTGTATCTTATATGGTCCAAGCCACCTTGTTTGTAACTTTCCCTTGTAGTCCTTGTATCTTGAGTCATAAAGAAAAGCACATTCTCCCACACTGAATTCTTTTTTTTTTTTGATAAATTGATCATGCCATTTATTTCTTTGATTTTGAAAAACTTTAGTCTAGTGAATAGCTTTTGTTTTGATTTTATCAAGTGCATTCAGGTTATGTAATCTATCCTTTTGTGTTGATTCCAATTACATGCCTAGTGATACTACTGTCCTGAATGTTTTGTACTCAAATTATATAGGAAGAACTACTTTCTTGCCATACAACAACTCATATGGTGTAAACCTTGTTGTAGTTTTCAAGTTGTTCTTGTTAACACTTTATTTATTAAAGTGTTAATTGTAAAAAAAGGAGCTAAAGTGAAATGAAAATGTATTGAAATGGGTCAAGTAAAAGGAAATATTTGACCAAATTTATTTTGTGTTCCAAGAGGAATATTTCTTTTAGTTAGCTTTACCAATGTAGGAAGGTGAAATATTAGGGTTATTGTTGGTTGTTCTCTTCTTCTTCCACCATTTTGCATGCTAATGTGGTGGTTTGAAGCAGGTTTATGGCTATTGCAGGATTTTGAGGGAATGTTTGAGGAGCATTCACTATTTTTCAAGTAAGAACAACAATATTTTTAGTTTGCACATAGTAGAGAAAGGCATGTTTCAATGAGAACAAATAGGTCTCACAGGTCATTTTAGTGTTACCCATGTCACATCTTCATATGCTTTCATTTTACATTGCTAGGTATCCTTTTCTAACTTCATTCAAGTTTTCTTTAGAGGGGTTTTATATGTTATAGGCCTTCAGATCTTTTAGAGTAGGATCTTACCTTGCATGGTCATTCACCATTTTTTATCTGGGTCATATACATGTGTTTAAAAAGAGCTACATTGCCATTAAACATTCAATATTCTTCATTGTTGGTTAGAAGATAGATCTCCCAAGTTTTTTGTCTTCATCATGATGTGTATTAAAACATTTTTAAACCCTTAGTAGGTATGAGATAGGTGTGTGATCCATTAATCCATCAAGGCATGAAAAATGTAGGTGTAGCCACAAGTTACCCTGTAAAACTACAGTGAGATGTGATTAAAGTGGTAGGTTGTCATGAGATAAATAGAGATATGCACAAGTGACAGGTCAAAGAGTTTAAAAGATTTTTTCCCTCTGAGCAGAGTCTCGCTAATGAATGGTTTTGTATCAAAACCATTTGAAGAGGTTCAACTTTATAAGGCAATGGCTCAATTTTTTCTTTATGGTTGATCTCTACTCTAGTTTATGGTTATTGGATCTATAAAAGGAATATGATACTTGAGCCATGTTTCTAACATGTATTGTACTTATGACTAATCAAGCATTGAGAACTGCACATGATGTTTCAACAGTTTAATAATTTTAAGGGAAATTGAGGAAAATAATAAAAGGTTTGTATCAAGTTTGCACAATGGTAAAAGTGTCTTTTCCTATTGCAAAGCTTGGTTCTATAAGTTTTGAGTTGGGTTCTAATAATGAGAATGATTTACTAGAATATGCAAATTCTATGAAGCTCAGAGCTAAATGTCATTTCAATCATTTGGTAGATATTACAAAATGCATGAAAATGGAGCTTGGCAAAAAAATGTATAGTTGACATTTCTGTGGTCAATTGAGTCTCTCTTTTGAACTTTAGCTTGATTTTGTTTAGGTCTAATGTTGTAATGTGGCTAACATGTTCACATTAGGTCTTGAATCTTTATGAATCATTAAGACATCTAGGGCGTCTTGTAAAGGTGGTGTGAAGTGTTCTAACTCACTTTCACACTTTTCTAGGACCCTTTTATCATAATTCACCTAAATAACTCCTTTTTATCACTTATCAAGTCTTATCTCAAAGTGTTTTATAGTGTTGTAACTTACTTTCACGCTTTTCTAGACTTGTCTTCACTAATTCAACCCTTTCTCGTGTATAAATGACCCTTTAATACATTTGCTGACTATTTTTAAGTGGGTTTTTGAGGCTATTCCTATTGGAAAACATTTAATTCCTTGTAATTCTTAACACCCACTTAATTTTCTTAAGTGGGACTAAGTCACCAACAGGGGCGACTTAGTCCTTTTTGGTACAAAACTCAAAATAATTTCAAAATTTTGGCTGGATTTTGTCCTCTAACCCTTGAGGTAGTCCCATGATGTGTTATTTTTGGGAATTTTTAGTAAAATCATATATAAATAAGGGTTTTTCTCCTCATTTTACATATCATAGCATCTACTACAATTCATAATCTCTTTCACTCATTAAGAATTCAATTTTACAAGCAATCAAGCAATCAAGCATTATCAAGTCATCCTTTGGAGCACTTCATTGCATATCTTCATATTTCTACATCAAGAGATTGGTAAGTTTATGACATTGCATGTTGTTTATTTATCATTCTCCTTTCATTTCATTTCATATCATAGGGTTTGATTACCAAAGTGGGGTTTGACCAAGGCAAACCCCTATACTCTAACCCTTAACCATTTTCCCCCTTTTGCATGTGTGTTTGTAGACTTTTTTACACAGATTTGTCAAGAAAATAGGTGTTGAAAACTGGTCAATAAGTCTTCAAATTCAATCAAGTCATCACAACCCTAATTCAAGCTTGGGGAGACCTTCTACCTTGTTTTCTATAGAATCAAGTGCGAACACCTGTCAAGAAAGCAAATGCAGACCTGTGGCTACCAGATTCTATCCTGAGATCCCTGAGATTTGTAGGAGGACTAATTTTCCACTACTAGCAGATTAGTCACGCTTTTGGGCCTAAAAATTGATTTTTACATTTCTCGATACCCATTTGGTAGATTCCCATTCTGATAGTTTCTTGAAACTGGGACTAAGTTGCCCAGCCTGGCATAAGTGTCCCAGACAATAATTTAAGTCAATTTTTTATGATTCCAAAATCTCCCAACATTAGATTCCATATTCCGGGTGCACCTCTTTGATTTTGTTCTAATAATTCATCATTTACTTGCTATTTTAGGCATTTCTACATATCACATTATGTTTTTAAACAAGTAGCATTTCTTAGGTTTTGCATCATTTGATCATTTCATTTTTAGTTTAGAGAATTAGTACATCTTAATTAGACATAATACATGTCATTCACATTAACTTTGAGTGTACAAATTTGGATTTTTTTCCCAATTCTTTCCCCTTTTAGGTGAAAAACCCTAGAAGGGCTAGAAAGCATTTGGTTCACCAAAATCATTGTCCACATTAAGGTGAACACAACTTTTGAACATCTTTGCTTTTGATTTTAAGTGCATCCTAAGTTTCATTTTACTTTGCATTAGGTATTGCATTGTTTAAATTGCATCTTAGGGTTTTCAAATTGCATTATTGAAAAGCTTCAATAGTTTGCACAAGTTTCCATCATTTTTGTATTGAAAAACACTAAACATTCTACATTTCATACTGTCCTTGCATTTGTACATCTACAAACCAGAAAATTGCATTCAAAAATTCTGAAAAATCTAAAAAAAAATATTAGTGGGACTAAGTTGCCACACTAGGTGACTTAGTCCTCCTGCATATTTTGCATTGCAATTTTTGATACTTTCTAGGTATTATCTATATTTTTGTCTTCTATTAACTACATACTATAACATTTTCTCGATTTGTTGTTTTACTCTCCTTTTCACATATAAATTTACTTGAATCATTCCTTGCCATCATCGCTTTTTGCTTTAATGAGTTTTGGAATTCATTGAAATCCCTTGTATACATGTCCAAATGTGCCTTTTGTTGTGATCCTAATGACCTTGAGCTTCCTCATGCTCCTTCAAATCCTAATGAATCTCCACCCCGTGTTTTCAACATCATTGGAGAAGATGATGATAGAATGCATAATTTCTTAGATGAATATCTTGATAACCTTGAATCCAATGCAGCCTTTTATCCATCCATGAAGTCACAAGATCTTCCTATTGTTTCACCTCCTAACATGTTTGGATACCTACATCCCAAAATAAATAAAGGACCTACGTTCCCCTCAATAGGTAAACCTAGTTCCTCTACACATCTACATCCTCAACCATTTTATGATAACAAAGTTACCAACACACCCATCAACCTTGAAGAAACATATGGAAAAGGTTTTACTATATTAAGCAAACAAGGATGTGATACAACAACTAAACATGACACTCACCAACTTTTAGAACAAAGACCAATAGAAGAAAACACAACATGATTAGCATATCAAGATCCTCCTCATACTGATAAGCCTCCTTTTGAATATTGGAGATTTCAAGATGATGGTACAATGATCTTTGATTCCCCTCTTGACTTGAACGTTCGTCTTCCACATGAACAACCATTACCTGATTCTAATGATACAGATGCTAGGATCCCCATAGGTCCTCTTCCTCCTTCCATTCATGAAAAGGAGAATCTAGTAAACATAAATGATCCTATAAATTAAAGAAACTAAAGTTTCCTCTCCATCCACCACTCGAATGTGAAAGGAAACTACAAATGATGTTAAACAAATGTCTCATTTTATTACCATCTATGAATAGGTCGGTCATCCATCCTAAATATTCTAATGTACCATTTTACAAATTTCATCGTGTTCTTGGCCAACAAACAGATGAATATTGGACTTTGAAGGACGTACTGAGTAAGTATCACTTCACTAATACCGATTGTTATCCTATCATTCCATAATTCCTTAACCAACTCCTCTCATAATGCAATAATTGTAGAATTATTATTCTAATTATTGCATGATCCCTCCCATCACCCACCTTGGCTCATTATTTCCTTACACTCAGTGGGGGCAAGAAGTTGTTAGCCTTGAACACATAATGCATTTGTCCTTGTCTCTTAGCCACATTATTCCTCTTCCACTTATACTACTTGAGATTGAGAAGCCAATAACATGGTTCATGATTGACATACATTTGCATTACTAGATACCCTTTTACATTTTCATTTTTCTATGTGTGTATCATGTTCCCTCGTAATGTGTGTTTGATGTTCTCTCTTTGTACACTTCTTCTATGTGTCATACATTGCCTTTTTTGCTTTTGTTTTGTGTTCTCCTTTGTTGACCCAAAAGATCATTTTTATCTTTCATTTTTTCTTTTGTTTTCCTTTTGGGGATAATGTAAAGCGTTGAGACACCCTATGTCTCTTCCATGTTGACCCAAAAGGTCCTTTTTTCTATTTTTTTTGCTTGTGTTTTCCTTTGGGGGATGACGCAAGGCATTGAGACTGAAATGTCTCCTTCATGTTGACCCAACAAATTTTTCCTTTTCTTTTTCCTTTTCGTGTTTTCCCAAGTTTTCCTTTTGGGGACAATGCAAAGCATTGAGACCGAAATGTCTATTCCCTGTTGACCTAGAAAAAAAATTATTTTTCTTTTCTTTTCACTCTCTTTGTGTCATTCTTCTAGTTCTATGTGTTTTGGGGAATGATGACAGTTCTGAGCTCTTTAATAAAAACATTGTAGCAATGAACATATTGCCCCAAATCCATAGATCCCTTATGCGTTTGGTGTGTTCCTTTATGGGGGGAAACTCCCTTTTCTTTTATTCCTTTTTCATTCATATGATGCAGCCTTATTTGGAAACATATGACTTGGCATAGAGGCTTTCCAAGTTGGCTCTCATTTCTTGTTTATTTTTGCATTTTTTCCTTCATTTCTTTAAAGAATTTTCTCATAGAACAATGTGTAGCAATTCCTTTAATGGGGACATACATTGGCATTATTCATTCTTGATTCTTATTCTAGCCTTGCTACTTTATATGATGTGTTTGTCACTTTGTGGATGACAAATGTTGGGTGTAATGTCCTTCATAAGTGTGATCTATATTAGCATATTACATTCCTCTTAGTGGCCTGATGCGACACACTGCATCCCCTAAGTTGTGAATATTCTATTCTTTGATTGGTTCTCTCTTGGTGACATTAGACACAATGTTCCCTAAGTGACAGACCCCACATGATCCTAACAAGACTCATTTGAACTTTCTTTTTCATTTTTGCATGGCCACCTTACATAACACAACTTGTATGCCTATGGTACCTTTGCATTTGTTTATGAGTTCTAAGCATACAAAGCTTTACTTGTCTCATGAAGCACAAACCAACATTGTCTTTGTGGAACCTTATTAAAGTTATCAGGAGTTATAGCTTTAATATAGTTGAGTAGGAAAGCCCATCCAATGGCATGAATTTTCCCCATAGCCACCTGCTTGTGTGAGTGCATACCAACCAAGTGTATGTTCCTCACATTTTGGGCCTTCTCACCCCATGGACAACCAAAATTTTTGTGGCCCCAAAGTGAGTATACTTGGGCTTTCTCACCTAATGGACAACCATAAGTCTCGTTGCCCTAGAGTGAGTACACATTTTTCTTTTTCAAAAACAAATAACCTAGATCCGATCCACAACAAGCTGAAAATATGTTTGAAGCTTTCATTATTTTTCATCACCTTCTTGTGTATTTCTTTGTACTTATTCTTGGTTTGTCATGAGACCATGCTCCTAGGGGCTTGATCATCCCTCTCGATTGATGTTTCATCTTACCAATGTGTGTGCATTTGGATCCCTATTGATGTGCATGTTGAGATACTTTAGTGAGAGTTTGAAGCAAGTTCATCCTCTCACTAAAGTGGGGGCTTACTGTGTCACCAAAAAATGTATAGTTGACATTTTTGCACTTACTTGAGTCTCTCTTTTCAAATTTGGATTGATTTTGTTTAGGTCTAATGTTGTAATGTGGCTAACATGTTCACATTAGGTCTTGAATCTTTATGAATCATTAAGACTTCTAGGACATCTTGTAAAGGTGTTGTGATGTGTTGTAACTCACTTTCACACTTTTCTAAGACCCTTTTATATAATTCACCTAAATAACTCCTTTTTATCACTTACCAAGTCTTATTTCAAAGTGTTTAAAAGTGTTGTAACTCACTTTCATGCTTTTCTAGACTTTTCTTCACTAATTCAACCCTTTCTCATGTATAAATGACCCTTTAATACACTTTTTGGCCATATTTAAGTGTTTTTTTTAGGCTACTCCTATTGGACAACATTTAATGCCTCGTAACTCCCAACACCCACTTAATTTTCTTAAGTGGGACTAAGTCCCTAGTAGGGGCAGCTTAGTCCTTTTTGGCACAAAACTCAAAATAATTTCAAATTTTTGGTAGGATTTTGTCCTCTAACCCTTGAGGTTGGCCTGTGATGTGTTATTTTTGGGAAATTTTAGTAAAATCAAATATAAATAAGGGTTTTTCTCCTCAGTTTACATCTCCTAACATCTACTAATATTCATAATCTCTTGCACTCATTAATCATTCAATTTTACAAGCAATGAAGGATTATCAAGTCATCCATTTGAGCACTTCATTGCATATCTTCATATTTCTACATCAAGAGATTGGTAAGTTTATGACATTGCATGTTGTTTATTTATCATTCTCCTATCATTTCATAAGGTTTCATTACCAAAGTGGGGTTTGACCAAGGCAAACCCCTATACTCTAACCCTTAACCATTCTTCCCCTTTTGCATGTGTGTTTGTAGACTTTTGTATGCAGATTTGTCAAGTAGAAAATAGGTGTTGAAAAGTGGTCAAGAAGTCTTCAAAGTCAATCAATTCATCACAACCCTAATTCAAGCTTGTAGAGATTTTCTACCTCATTTTCTGCAGAATCAAGTGTAAACACCTATCAAGAAAGCAAGTACAGACCTATGGCTACTAGATTTTGTCCCGACATCTCTGAGATTTGCAGGAGAACTAAGTTGCCACTATTGGTGAATTAGTCCTAATTTTGGGCTTGAAAATTAATTTTGACATTTCTAGATACCCATTTGGAAAATTCTCATTCTGGAAAAGTTTCTTAAAATTAGGACGAAGTTGCCCAGCCTGGTGTAAGTGTCCTAGTCAATAGTTTTAGTCAATTTTTTACGATTCTAGAATCTCCCAGCATCATATTCCATATTCTAGGTGCACCTCTTTGATTATGTTCTATTATTTCATCATTTACTTACAATTTTAGGAATTTCTGCATATCACATTGTGTTTTCAAACAAGTAGCATTTCTTAGGTTTTGCATCATTCGATCATTTCATTTTCAATTTAGAGAATTAGTACATATTAATTAGACATAATACATCTCATTCACATTAAATTTGAGTGTAGACATTTATATTTTGGCCCAATTCTTTCCACTTTTAGGTGAAAAACCCTAGAAGGTCTAGACAACATTTTGGTTCACCAAAATCATTGTCCACAAACATAATCCATGTGAAGCATTAACCTTAGAAAAAAAAAATGAAAAATTCATGATAAATCAGTCAAAGTTGGAAAGGATTGTAAACAAGGTTAAGGATAGTCATAAGCAGAGAACAGTTTCACATAGATGATAGCCATTGAATGTGGTTGACAGTGGAAATTCTTATGAGGTAATATATACAAGGATTCAAAGAAGATAAAAAAAAGTCATAGCAGTGTTTCATCATGCAATGGATATCAAGGAAATTGCATATGATGGTGACCATGGTGGATTTGGCTATGATTGTGAAGAGAAATTGATTAGATGCCAATAAAGTTGTTGAACAAGGTCAAAACTTTTCAGTGACAACCCATGGTTTAGAGGGAAATGCTGAAGATGAGATCATGGGAAAGAATTATGAATGCATGAATACCTTCTTAAAAAGCTATGCAATACATCAAGTTTTTTAAGAGTCTCCATGAGAATAATGGAATGTAGTAAATGAAGTCAAGAAGTGTGTTACAGATCATAGAGCAACTAAGAATAGGACAATGCATCCATGACAAGCATGGGCCAATCTTTTAAAAAGACACCCTAAAGATACTCAAGGATATTCACAAAAAATTTCAAATGATAAATGGTCATGAGGATGAAGATAGTATTATGAACATTAAGAAGAAATCTCTCATAGGACTATTTTAAAATGAAGGCAATCTTATGTTCAAAGATAGTGCAAAGTTATAGGGGGATAGTTGATTTAAAATGATAGATTCACTTTTGTTTTCCAGCTCTATTTTATCTAATGGTTTTTCGGTGAGCCTAGGATGGTTTGAGATAAAGGAACCTAGAAAAGTGACTCAGGAATTCTACTATTTTTAAATGGCCACAATCAAAGCCTATTTTTCATAGTCGATTGTGCTTGACAGTCAAGGTTTCAATTCTTTTGCAAATGACAAAGTGAAAAGGTTTGTAAAATGGAATAGTCATGCATGGAGAAAAGGTCTTAGGGGTTTTAAAGAATATGGAAATTGGGAACTTAGTAGGTATGGTGACAACATGAACATCATATGACACAATGAGAAGGGGAAACCAATGGTTTAGAGGGGATGCCATGAAAGCTATATGAATTGACAATCACATGAAATTTTAAGGATTTTATAGGCCAAGAAGATCACAAAGGGAAGAATGGGGTCAAAAATCAAAATAAATAACAACCAATATCTTGGTTTTGCATGTCAAAAGACAACTTGAAGACTTGATCATAGTATACGATGCTAAATAACCCTCAAGAGGATAGTCATTCGATTGATTCATGATAAGGGGCCAGTGATAGTCTAAAGAAGCAATGGATGTGGAAAATGTAAAGTGACAACAAAATAAGATGACAGACAAGACAAGTTCAGTCTTGTAAAAGTTTGCATACATTGGTGAAGCTAAAGGAAATTGAACATAGTGTGGAAACATGTGGTAAGCAACATAATGACGATGAAAAGTATACTTATGGGGAAGAAAATTTGTTCTCTCTGAAATCAAAGCTAGCAGTTCTAGAAATCCAAAATTGTTTGCTACTTTCCAATGATAAAGGGAAATTTATGTCAAGGAAAATTTCTTCAAACCTTGAGAATTATTGGTAAAAAGGATAGAGGTTAGATCACAAAAAGGACAATCATAATGCAAAGGGATGAATTCTACTAAGAAGGCAACATTTAAAAACTGTTAAGTGTGTCAAGTCAAAAGGTATATGATGTTAAAGAAAGAAAAATGGAACTTTCATCCTACGATTCAAGGAGTTCAAACCTAGTCAACCTCCAAAAACCACATGGCCTAAAAACTTGCATGAGGATGACATTGTATAAGAGTGAATTTGCACCCCTTTTGCACTTTTCCACTTTAGAAAACCAAGTTCGGAGACTTAATTACACATAAGTCTGTTGCTTGCATCCCACTTGGTGCCTATTTTGAAAGCCAGTGGGGGAGTTCTATTGGGGATGCCCATGCAACATGTAGACATCCGTGTGGCGTGCTTATGCCCTAGAATATTTTTGTGGCTGAACCTGTAGAGGCATTACACTTCTCATTGGTGGTCAAGTTATAATGACCTCTTTGGTCAACCAACCTGAATATGGTCATTTTCTTCACTCTCTCCTTCAAATTCACTCCTTCAACAATCATTTCATCCTCTAAGCATTCAAGCAAACTTCTTCCAAGCCTTCAAGCATTCAACTTCACACTCTTGCACTCACTCTCAAGCATTCTAGTAGCACTCTTACACCTAATTGCAGCAACAACTTCACTCCACCACTTGAGTAGAGTAAGTTTGGGACCACACCATTGCAACAAAGGCTCGAGTACTCTCAATCTCTCCCTTGTTAGCCCTAAGTGCTTTGGTGGAAGTGGTAAGATTCCCATTCCTCTCCTCTATTACTTTGTAGAGTAAGCACACATACCATTTTGTAGTGCTTAGTGTTCTTTACTACATTGTTTTCTTTATCTCACTTTCTTGGTTGTCTATGGAGGTGGAAACACCTAAATGGGGTTCTGACTGAGGCAAGCCCCTATATAGCCACCCAAAATTTTTCCATCTCTTCTGTGTGGGTGAACGTGCTTTCAAGGAGCTAGCTAGTGAAAAAAATTCTTTTTGAGATCCTTCTTGCCACCTTAACTCTCGTATTTTTGCTTTATCACATTAGGGAGTATTTCATTTATTTAATCACATTATTTTGTCCATTATTAGTAGTTAGCTAGGTTGTTAGCTTGTTTTCTTATATTTGACCTTTCCTTTGAATTTGTATGGTCTTATGGATGCCAACACACTTGATAGATGCCAGCGCACTACGCTATCATCCCAGGACTGTGCTTTCATCCTCAGGCAGAGAGCTTCCTGAGGCATAGTGTTGAACCCGGGAAAACCAGCTCACCTAGCCCCATCTTTCTTTTCGGGTCTGTAGGTGATTGAAGGACCTTATAGTCCTCATCATTTTCATCATGCATTCCCCAACATCCTGTTAAGCTGAGGTAAGTTAGGGCAACCTTCCTTTCTTGGCCGTCCATGACCTGGGGCCTTGAATGTGGTTGGTCCCCCTCTCTTATAGACACAATAGAGAATGTATGGCAATTTAAGAAGACTTATGATCTATAAGTGTTCAAGGGATTTTAAGTTGTCAAGTGCATGTGGATAAGTTTTTTTTAAGGCATTCATGGAAGGGTAGTTGAGTAGTTAAGGGACAACATACAGGCATCTAGGGGAAATTTTTTAGTAGTAAAGGAAAATTTGGTGACAAGGACAATAGTTAGAGCTTCTTGAGGATAGGTGCAGGTATATGAAGCCATGTGGTAACCTTGAGCATGAGGTGGAGGGCATCTAGGAGGAGGTAGTTCATGTGTTGTCCATGAAGTGGAGGAAAAATACTAGTAGTTGGAGACTTTTTTTAGCTATTTCCATTCATTTAGGTTAGTTTTAAAGGTCTTATCCATGAACAAGTCAAAGAAGGTGGTTTTTCTTCATCATTGAAGCAAGTTGGAACAATTTGAAGAGGTCTTTTCCCCAAAAATCAGTTGCATCCGACCCGAATAGGTCTCCTAATCCATTCTTTATTAATTTTTGTCTCCTCAATTCTCTCTCATGGGTTGAAGGGATATAGGAAATTTTAAAATTAGTTTCAAACTAGTTCTTACTTGTAATTTTGAGTGATTTATATCTCGTTCAAGCTCTTTTCAAAATGAAAAGAAGCATTGTAACTCAAAAAATAGCCTAGAATATGATTGATTTTCTCAAATGTGACACTTTTTCAAGCAATTAAGATAACTTATTTCAAATCCAAACTTGTGTAGTACTTCTTTGGCATCAAGTTTAGTTAAATTTATGCCTTTTATGTGACTATTCACATGTGTTCAATTGTTTTAATTTTATGTTTTTTAGTGCAAAACCTCAAAATATGATCAAAACAAACATTTGTAAATAGATTTAAATGTACTCATGTAGGTTATAGATTGTGGAAAAAATTATAAGGTTGTTCTAGTTGTGAAATATCTTATTTTCCTTCTAGTCAATAAGTGCCCCTTCTATGAAATATTGATGTGTGAGATGTTAAAAAAATAGATTGTGTAGCAAAAAAGTTATGTTTGAACCATTGTAAGTTCAAGACATCAAGTTATAGGTCTGAGAAAACAATTTGGTGCATCACCTAGTTAGCTGTAGTTAATATTTTTCAAGCATTTTAAGTTATTTCTAGCCTTCTTCTTACCCTTTTCCTTCAAAATAAGTAGGTTTGACTAAGTTCTAGGTGATCAAGCAAGAGGAACCAACCTTCTTCAGAGGTACATTCCAAGTTTTAGGCAACCCACAGGCCTAGGAATGCTCCCTTGTATCAACAGGTAGCTGAGTTGATAGCTTAGGTTCGGGTGCATAGTTTGTTGATAATAGTTTTTGGCACACCTAGTGGGACTACGAACTGATTTTCATTTATTTTTATTCATCAATTCATGATTGTTTGGTGTGTACATTAGTTGATATATACCTTTTGAGGTGTTTCAAATACATACCTAGTAGCTCTAAAGCTCTAGTTTAGTGGAGACAAGTGTAGAACAACTTATGAAAGGAAAACAAACAAGAGGAAGTTCCATTCCTTTTGAATATTTGCAACTGTCACCATTGAGGAGAAGTGGAAGAATAGTAAAAAGAACTCGTGTTTCATCAAAAAGAGTTCAATTAGCACCTCCTAGTTTCAGACCAGCAATAACAAGTGTATCTATACCTTAAGTTTTTGTGCATGTCAATCCAGTTAAGGCCAATCCAATGAAAAGATAGTTTGAATTTGTGCCATTTAATGGGGAAAACCCATTAAACCTTACTCAACATGATGAAATTCCACTTGAAGCCCTAAATTTTTTTCCTTCTTTTACAAGATAAGATCAAAACTACTCCCATTGATCATATTAGGGATGAGGCCTCACTATGTGGAGTCCATCACATCACTGGAGAAAACATTATGGTTAGGTTGTTGGATGCTTCACTAAAAGGGAAAGCTCTTCAATGGTTTAGAGGATTATAAGTTGGCTTTATTACAACATGGGATCAATTGGGGGATGCAATGAACAAATAGTTTGAAGACAAGTTCGATCACCTATCAATAGTTGAACAAATGACTACAATCAAAAGAGCTCCTCAAGAGCAAATGATAGACTTCAAATTCCATTTCTAGAAGACATGGAATAGAATTCCTACCATGGTAAGACCTTCTGTAGAGCATTTTTTTCTTTATTATTTGAAGGTTCTTAATAGTGATATTTATTTTATGATACAATCCATGGGAGGTACTTCTCTACTAGCTGCAATTGACATTGTAGTGAGGGCTTCAAACAATCTTATCCAAGTAGGCAAGATAGCACCTAGACCACCTATGCCCATATTCCCAGAAATTCAGCCTTCTATACCTTTACAAATAACAAATTTAGCTGATATACATGTTTTCCTTGCATTACCAACACCAAATAATTAGACTTTGAGCCAAGAAAAGGCCACTCCTAATCCATATTTTGAATTTCAAGAGATTAAAGGCCTCCTACAAAGATTTAGTAATGAACTGGTGAGCTTGAAAAGGAAAAAAAATCAAAATTACAAACCTTATCAAGCCCCATATTATGTTAATCAGGCTAATCATCTTAATAGACCTCAATACCAAGCAAATCCACAAGATCAAAATAAAAATTTGAATACTAGGCCATACCAACCTTATAATCCTCATGTTGCAAGTACTTCTAGAGAGTTGGTATCAGTAAAAAAAAACTTGGCTCAGGATCCCAAATGGTGTTTCCCATGCAACCAACCTCACAACCAAGCTACATGCACCAATGGTGTCATCAATCAAGCCCTCATCGTTCAAAGTGCTATTGCTGCTCAACAAAATTCAATGGTTGATGTAGCTGAACAAACACCACCTAAGCATGGAGATATTCATTGAGATGTCTCCCTCATGAAATTTTAGAGAGAAAATTTTTGTGGGATAAACACCTCCCAATCACCAAATTAGTCCTACAACTCTATTGCAGCCAACACAAGGTCAAAATAGAGGGTTGTTGATGGTGGACATCAAGCTTATATGGGCTCTTCTCAAGCCAAACAAGTGCCAAATTTTAGCCAAGGAGTTGTTGCTTCATCTAATGGACAAAATATACACATTTCAACAAGAAATTAGGCTGCAACAAGCAAGGAGCAGCCTACGGATTTAGTGCAACCAAAATATATTAAAGGGGAAGTTGTTGTTCCTAAAGACCAAAACAAAGTAAGTAGTCCCACTTTCATTATTCTTAATCATATGAAGAAAGCTAATGTAACTATATCAATGTGGGATTCATTAGCCATTCTTGTGCAAAAAAGATCTCCAATGAACTTTGTCAAAGCTTAGTGTTTCTAGTGAGCCTACTAGTGAACCATCTAAGGTTGTACTTAGAAATGACTCCATTAATAGTACCGAAGACCTAGAAAAAGAGGTTAATCCACCCCCTTTTTATGTGTCTTTAATCATTGGAGATCACCTAGTCCATAACTACATGATAGACTTAGGAGTTAGTAGTTTTGTCATGCCTAAGAAAATTGTTCACAAGCTAGGAATATAATGCCAACCACTTGAAAAAGGGGTAGTACAACTAGATGGTATTGTTGTTAACACAGTTGGAGTCATAAAAAAATTGAGCTTAACATTGCATGAATGCCCAAACTTCTCCATTCCTCAAGATATCTACATTATTGAGTTTCCTCCATACTTTTCCATATGTCTATCTAGGGATTTTACTACCAAGATAGGTGGGTATTTGTCTTCAGATTGGTCCCACATACTTTTTAGGACTAGATATGGCACAAAGGTCACCGTAAAATTAGAGCCCATTGCAAAAAACCATATTGAGCCTTATGTACCCATTTCCATAAATGCTAATTTTCCTATTTTTGATCATGATGATCATATTGTGGCTAAGGAATTGGAAAATCAAGTAGGTGGAATACCTGACCAAGTTTTTGATGAGTGGGTAGAAAATAATAGTCAAAATGAACCAAGCAAATAGTTGGAAGAGGTTGGTTTTGGTGTTTATATGATGCATGAATCTGACTCTTTGTTTCCTAACTCAATAAAGGGTGATGAACGGTAGCCAAACCAACAAGTTAATGGTGTTTGGAAGTTGTTTTTTGATGGCTCAAGGAGAAAAAATGGCACTGGTGGAGGTTGTATGCTTGTGTCTCCTAAAGGTGAGAATTATATTCATCTTACAGGTTTTCTTTCAGTTGTTCTAACAACATAACAGAGTATGAATCTTTGATTCATAGTCTATTGTGGGCAAGGAAGAGAAAAATTAGTTGTCTCCAAGTATTCGGTGAAAGTGAACTTATTGTTAACCAGGTAAGAGGACTTCATACCACCAAAAATGATACATCAAAATGTTACAAGCATAAAGTTTTTGGATTTAATAGAAGAATTTGATGCATTCAATCTATTGTCCATTCCTAGAAGTAAGAATAAACATGTTGATAGGCTTGCAACCATAGGTGCATAGTATGATATCCCAAATGGCATGAATGACAGTAGTAAACAATAGTATGTGAAGGTTGTTGTTAGGCCTTATATTCTTGATAATCATGTTTTTTGGAAAGTTTTTGAAAGTGACCAATAGATTGTTAATTTTTTAAGAGAAGAGGATGATTTTTCAGTTGGAAATCAAGAAAGATTCCAACAACAATATGAGGATCAAATCATATAGCTGAAAAATAACAAGTTACCCAAAGGATTAGTCACTTTGGAGTATATCTTTAATTCAGATTACCAGCTAAGGAAAGAAAAATCCAAAATACAGATCAACCAAGAACATTATGAAGAGGCTGCAATCTTCAAAAGTAAGCTCCTAAAACTTGACAATATTTGTACCAAAGAGGAAAAATAAGATTTTATATTACTTTTCCAAGAATTTAATGATTTTTTTGCATTCGAGTACATTCTGATTTGAAAGGTTTTGATCCCAATATTGCACAATATAATATAGAACTTTAGCCAAATTCTAAACCAGTAAGGAAAAATAAAAGACCCTTGAATCCTAAGCTAGAGTCACTCATGAGAAAGGAGTTAAACAAGCTAATTGAGAGTGCCATAATATTTCCTATCAAGCATACCTCATGGGTGTCAAAATTAGTTCCTATAAGGAAAAAGAATGGTGAGATTAGGCTATGTGTGTACTTTAAGGATCTTAACCAAGCCTCAATCAAAGACCACTATCCCTTACCTTCAATGGAACAAATACTGCAAGTAGTTTCAGGATCAAAGAGATTTTCCTTGCTTGATAGTTTTTTTGGTTATAACTAGATTTTAGTGAAAGTAGAAGACAAATATAAAATAGACTTCACCATAAAATGGGGTACCATGGCCTATAAGAAGATTCCCTTTGGTTTTTCCAATACTAGTGCAACTTTTCAGAGAGCCATGGCTATGGCATTTCAAAGATTAATGTACAAGATAGTGCTGGTATATTTATATGATATCATAGTTTACTCCAAGGAAGCAAAGGATCATCTAAATCATTCAAGGAATATTTTTGAAAGATGTAGAGAGTTTGGTGTTTCCCTAAATCCTAAAAAATGTGTGTTTGTTGTTCATGAAGGGAATTTGTTGGGCTATATTGTCTCAAAACATGGTATTACTATTGATCTTGAGAGGGTAATTGTTATTTTGGCTCTTCCTTTACCAACACATAATAAGGGGCTGCAAAGTTTCCTTCGTAGAATCAACTTTGTTAGAAGATTTATACCTGATTGTGCTGAGTTATTGAAGCCTCTAACAACTATGTTAAGAAATAATTTATCTTTTAGTTGGACAAGGGAAGTTAAAATTATTTTTGAAGCAATAAAAGAAGCATTATCCTCAACTCCTACTCTCTTAAATCTTGATTTTTCTAAGGATTTTGTCTTGTATGCATATGGTAACATTGATAGTATCTCAATTATGTTGGTATAACAAAATTACCAAGGTTTGGAGCAACCTATAGCCTTTTTTTAGTCAAGGGCTAAAGGATTATGAGCTAAGGTACACCTTTGTTGAAAAACATGTACTTGCCATAGAACTATAAGTTTGAAAAAGTTTAGACATATGATATTTAACAATAAAGTGAAGCTGTTGGTTGCTCATCTCAATGTCAAATATTTTTTGTTGAGTAAAGACTCGAGAGAGAAAAGAGCTAGTTGGATTACTAAAGTCATGGAATATGACATAGAAATTAAGGCAACCAAATTGGTTCATGGTAGAGGTTTGTGTGAGAATCTTGCTTGTCATTCAAGTGAAGTGGAAGAAAATGATGAGGATGTTGTCCTAGCTCTCCTAGATGAAGAACAAACAGTTGCACCAAATTTTCCAACAAGTTGGGTGCAAGAAATGGTCCATTTTTTACAAACTAGTGAGTATCCTCATGGAATGGATAGAGTCAAACAAAGGTATTTCAGGCTACAATCTATTCCTTATGTTCTTTTAGATGTTATACTCTTCAAGAAATATTTTCATGGAGTCTTATTGATATGTATAGAAGTTGATAAAATTGACAAGATTTTGCATGAGTTCCATGAAGGGTCAATTGGTGGACACTTTTCACCAAGAGTTGCAACCCTTAAGATAATGAGAGAAAGCTACTTTTGGCTCACTTTATTTAAGGATTCACACTTGTGGGTAGTGAAGTGCAAATAATGTGCCTTGTTTATAGGTAAAGATAAGTTAGCAGCTCTCCCATTGCACCTAATTCAAGTTGAACAACCCTTTATGAAGTGGGGTTTAGACTTCATTGGAGTCATCAATCCACCCTAAAGTTTTGGTCATAAGTGGGTTCTTACAACAACTGATTATTTCAAAAGGTGGTTAGAAGTTGTTCCTATTAAGAAATCAAGTGAAACCATTTTATTTAACTTCTATGAGGGCCTGGTAACAAGATTTGGTACACCTGATTCGATCATCTCAAATAATGCCTTGGAAATTGTGGGTACAAGGATAAGTGAGTGGGTTGTCTGGAATAACATATTTTTGAGTACATCTTCAAATCACTATCCTCAAGGTAATGGATTAGTTGAGTCCACTAATAAGAACTTAATTATAATAATAAAGAGGACCATTGAAGATAATCAAAGAGCATGTCATGGGTATGTGCAGGATCATGATGGCCCAAAAAGTGGCAATATTATGGGTATTTGTAGGGTATGCAGCTGATGAATTTTTTTTAACACAAAATTGATGAAACGGAAAGGGTTTTTAGAGGAGATTCTCAGCTTTCCACCAATATAAATTATGCTTTAATTTGAATTTAATAAATAATTATTATTCATTTTCTATTAGAATTACGACTAAAGTCCTAATCAATAGGCTATTTGAAAAACATCTATAACTTTCAAACGATATCACATTTTTTGAATCTGAAACATGTGTCACATTCTACACTTCATATACTATAGGATTAAAAAAAGAAAAATTAAATTTCATGAATTTTTGACCAAGTTAAGGTGGTCAGACATATGAATCTTTATATTTTTTAAAAGTTGTAATAAAAAATTCATAATTAATTATTTACTTGGAAAAAAATTACAAAAAAATATGCATAACATCTGGACATGAGTCCTCTACTTATATGTAAAATATTATAACAAAATATTATCATTTTATTATGGTTAGGGTGATTAGACAGACACCTACTTCTTATTTTTTCCCTGAAATTTAAGTACTCTGCATTGAAATTTCAAATTTTCACCAAATAGATTTTATTTATTTTTAAATAAACCTAGTATTTTAGAAACTACATTCAATTTTCTACAGATTCTATTCTTGTATATTTTTAAAATAATATAGATAACTTATTCAAATTTTTACGTCAAGTTGCCTAACACTAATTTTTCTTATTTTTTTGCCACTTAAGGGCCTATTTTTTTCCATGATGATCTTGCACATACCCTCATACCAAGTTGAAATCAGCTCTATGGGATGATAGAATAACTCCCAAAATGTCAATTGGGAATTCTCCTTACATGTTGGTTTATGGGAAAGAATCAAGATTACCTATCTCCAATGATCTTCTAGCTCTTGACTTGGTTAATCAGCTAGATATGTTAGAAGAAGAGCCCATGGTAGCAACATTGGCATAGCTAGTTGAGTTGGAGGAGAAGAGAAATGAGGCTATGAAGACAATGTAAATACACCAAGCACAAGTCAAGAGTCTTTTGACAAGAGAGTAGCCCCTAGAACTTTCAAAGAAGGGGATATTGGCTTGAAATGGGTTGAGTTAAAGAGCAGGCTTGAAACACACTCCAAGTTTGATTCTTTTGGTAGTGGGCCATACATGATCATGGAGTGCAAACAACAAAATGTCTTTCAATTTTTAAAGTTGGATGGAGAAATGGAACTAATCCAAGTTAATGGGATTCATCTCAAGCATTTTTCTAAGGTGCTTTCAGTCTTTTGTACATATTAGAGTAGGTTTTTGGGTAGTCCAATAAGTGGTGGTGCACATGTTTTGTCAAGTTTTGATTTCCTAAAAGTGTTGATGCATAGTTAGTCAGTTTAATTTAGTCATGTTTTCGGTCTCCTTCACTAGTTTGGGTGGGTTTGAAGGTGTCAAGAACTGTTTTGAAGTGCTATAGTAGTGTACAAGGTTTGATTTTTAGTTTTTTCTCAAGTTCCTTCATGATTCCTATCCCTAATGGACTATGTAGGGTTGGACACCATGTTTAGCAAGCAAACATACATTAGAGGTCACCAAATATGTTAAGACTTTATTTATTAATGTGTTAATTGTAAAAAAGGAGCTAAAGTGAAAAGATAATGTATTGAAATGGGTCAAGTAAAAGGAAATATTTGACCAAGTTTCTTTTGTGCGCCAAGAGGAAGATTGCTTTCAGTTAGCTTTACCAATGCAGAAAGGAGAAATATTAGGGTTATGTTGGTTATGCTCTTCTTCTTCCACCATTTTGTAGGTAATGTAGTAGTTTGAAGCATGTTTATTCTTTTTGTAGGATTTTGAGGGCATGTTTGAGGAGCATTCACTATATTTGGCGTAAGACCAACAATGTTTTCAGCTTCTTATCCCTTCTAGAGGCGCGTAGTAGAGAAAGGAACATTTCAATGAGAAGGAATAAGTCTCATAGGTCATTTTATTATTACCCATCTCACATCTTCGTATGCTTTCATTTTACATTGCTAGGTATCCTTTTCTAACTTCACTCAAGTTTTCTTTAGAGGGGTTTTATATGTTATAGGACTTTAGATCTTTTAGAGTAGGAGCTTACCTTGCATGGTCATTCACCATTTTGTATCTAGGTCGTCTACATGTGTTTAAAAAGAGTTCCATTTCCATTATTAAACATTTAATATTCTTCATTGCTAGTTAGAAGATCAAGATCTCCCAATTTTTTTTTCTTCATCATGATGTGTATTAAAATGTCTTTAAACCCTTAGCAAGTTTGAGATAGGTGTGTGATCCATTAATCCATCAAGGTATGAACAATGTAGGTGCAGCCACAAGTTACCTTGTAAAAATATAGTGAGATGGGATTAAAGTGGTAGGTTGTCATGAGATAAACAGAGATACACACAAGTGATAGGTCAAAAAGTTTTAAAGATTGTTTCCCTCTGAGCAGAGTCTCACTAATGAATAGTTATCTTTAATGAATGGTTTTGTATCAAAACCATTTGAAGAGGTTCAACTTTACAGGGTAGTTGCTCAATGTTCTCTTTATGTTTGATCTTGAATCTAGTTTATGGTTATTGGATCTGTAAAAGGAATATAATACTTGAGCCATGTTTGTAGAATGTATTGTACTTGTGACTGATGAAGCATTGAGAACTGTACAAGCTATTTCAATAGTTTGATACTTTTAAGGGTAGTTGAGGAAAATAAGAAAAGGTTTGTATCAAGTTTGCACAATGGTAGAAGTGTCTTTTCCTATTGCAAAGCTTGGTTCTATGATTTCTAAGTTGGGTTTTGAGAATGAGAATGATTTACTAGAATTTGTGAAGTTTGTGTAGGTCAGAGCTAAATGCTTTTTCAATCATTTGGAAGAGATTAAAAAATGCATGAAAATGGAGCTTGGCATAGAAAACATAAGCCATGTGAAGCATTAGCCTCAAAAAACAAATAATGACAAAGCCATGATAAATCAGTCAAAGCTGCAAAGGATTATAAACAAGGTTAAGGATAGTCATAAGCAGAGAATCATTTCACATAGATGACAACCATTGAATGTGCTTGACAATGGAAATTCCTATGAGGTATTATATACAAGGATTCAAAGAAGATAAACACAGAGTCATAGTAGTGTTTCATAATGCAATGGATATAAAATAAATTGCATATGATGTTGACCATGGTGGATTTGGCTATAATTATGAAGAGAAATTGATCAGATGCCAATAAGATTGTTGAAAGAGGTCAAGAATTTCCAGTGACAAACCATGGTTTAGAGGGAAATTTTGATGATGAGATCATGGGAAAGAATTATGAATGCATGAATACCTTCTTAAAAATATATGCAGCACATCAAGATTTTAAAGAGTCTCTATGAGAATAATGGAATGCAGCAAATGAAGTCAAGAAGTGTGTCGTAGATCATAGAGCAACTAAGAATAGGATAATGCATCCATGACAAGGACAAGACAATCTTTTAAAAAGACACCCTACAGATCCTAAAGGATAGTCACAAACTTTGTCAAATGATAAATGGTCATGGGGATGAAGATAGTGTCATGAAAATTAAGAAGAAATCTCATATAGGACTATTTTAAAGTCAACACAATCTTATGTCCAAAGACAGTGAAAAGTTACAGAGGGACAATCCCTTTAAAATGACAGATTCACTTCTGTTTTTCTAGCTCTAGTTTATCTCATGGTGTTTTGGTGAGCCTAGGATGGTTTGAGATAAAGGAACCTAGAATAGTGACTCGGGAATTCTATGAGTTTCAAATGGCCACAATCAAAGCCTATTTTCACAGTGGACTGTGTTTGACAGTCAAGGTTTCATTTTTTTTGCAAATGACAAAGTGACAGGGTTTGTAAAATGGAATAGTTATGCATGGAGAAAAGATCTCAGGGGTTTTAAAGATTATCCAAATTGGGAACTTAGTGGGTATGGTGATAGCATGAACAACAAATGACATGATGAGGAGTAGCCAATGGTTTAGAGGGGATGCCATGATAGTCACATGAATGGAAAGTCACGTGAATTTTTAAGGATTTTATAGACCAAGAAGATCACAAAGCGAAGCATGGGGTCATAAATCACAATAAATAACAACCAATATCATGGTTTTGCATATCAAAAGACAACTTGAAGACTTGATCATAGTATACTATGCTAAATAACCCTCAAGAGGATAGTCATTTTATTGATTCATGATAAGGGACATGTGATAGTCTAAAGAAGCAATGCAAGTGGAAAATGTAAAGTGACAACAAAATAAGATGACAAAAAAGACAAGTTGAGTCTTGTAAAATTTTGCATACATTGGTGAAGCTGAAGGCAATTGAACATAGTGTGGAAACTTGTGGTGAGAAACATAATGATGATGACAGGGATATTTAGAAGGAAGAAACTTTGTTCTCTCCAAAATAAAAGATTGCAGTTTCATAACTACAAACTTGTTTGATAATTACCAAAGATAAAGGGAGATTTATGTCAACAAAAATTTCTTCAAACCTTGAGAATTATTGGCAAAAAGGATAGAGGTCAAATATCAAAATAGATAGTCATAATGCAAAGGGATGAATTCTACTGAGAGGGCAACAATTAAAAATTGTTAATTGTGTCAGGTCAAAAGGTATATGATGTGAAAGAAAGAAAAATGGAACTTCATCCTATGCTTCAAGGAGTTCAGACATAATCAACCTCCAAAAACCATAGGGCCTACAAACTTGCATAAGGATGACACAATAGATAATGTATGGTAGTTTAAGAAGACTTGTGATCTATAAGCATTCAAGGGAGTTTAATTTGTCAAGCACATCTGGATAAGTTTTTTTTAAGGCATTCATGGAAGGGCAATTGAGTAGTTAAGGGACATCATACAAGCATCCAAGGGAAGGTTTTGAGCAGTAAAGGAAAATTTGGCGACAAGGATAGCAGTTGGAGCTTCTTGAAGACAATTGTAGGTATATGGAGCCATGTGGTAACTTGAGCATGAGGTGGAAGGCATCTGGGAGGAGGTAGTTGATGTGTTTTCCATGATGTGGAGGAAAAATAGGAGCAGTTGGAGACTTTTTTCTAACTATTTCTAGGCATCTAGGGGTAGTTTTAAAGGTCTTATCCATGAAAAAGTCAAAGAAGGTGGTTTTTCTTCATTAATGAATCAAATTGGAGCAGTTTGAAGGGGTCTTTTTTCCATAAATCAGTTACATCCAACCCAATAGGTCTCCTAATCCATTCTTCTTTAATTTCTCTCCTAGATTCTCTCTCATGGGTTGAAGGGATATAGGAAAGTTTGAACTTAGTTTCAAACTAGTTCTTACTTGTAATTTTGAGTGATTTGTAGCTAGTTCAAGCTCTTTTCAAATTGAAAACAAGCATTGTAACTCAAAAACCAATCAAGCATATGACTGATTTTCTTGAATGTAACACTTTTTCAAGCAATGAAGACAACTTATTTTAGATCCAAACTTGTGTAGTATTTCTTTGGCATCAAGTTTAATTAAATTTCTTCCTTTTATGTGATTGTTTACATGTATTCTATTGTTTCATTTTTTTGTGTTTTAGTGAAAAAACTTAAAATATGATTAAAAAAAAATTGTAAACAGATTTAAACATACTCTTGCAGGTTATAGATTGTGGAAAAAATTATAAGGTTGAACATTTAGTTGTGAAATATCTCATTTTCCTTCTAGGATAACATCAACAAGTGCCCTTTTTATGAAATATTGATGTGTTAGATGTTAAAAATATAGATTGTGTTGCAAAAAGTTATGTTTGAACCATTGTAAGTTCAAGACAACAAGTTATAGGTATGAGAAAACAATTTGGTGCATCACCTAGTTAGCTATAGTTAATCATTTTCAAGCATTTTAAGTTATTTCTAGCCTTCTTCTTACCTTTTTCCTTCAAAATAAGTAGGATTGATTAAGTTCTAGGTGATCAATCAAGAGGAACCAACCTTCTCTAGAGCTTCATTCCAAGTTTTAGGCAACTTGCAAGCCTAGGAATGCTCCCATGTATCAATAGGTAGCTGAGTTGATAGCTTAGCTTCGGGTGCATACTTTGTTGATAATAGTTCTATAGGCCCAAACCACTTTTGGCAATTTGGCTACCCAATCCTTTCTATAAATTTGTATTGTATTGGTCAAGATGTTCTCAATTTCTCTATTTGTCACTTCTACCTGCCCATTGGCTTGAGGATGATATGGTTTGAGATTTTTGTCTCTAATCTCATATTCTTTAACCAATTTGGTGATCAGCTTTGATGTAAACTAGGGACCTTGGTTTATGACAGCTTCCGCGTATGTGCAGGATCATGATGGGAAAAAAGTGGTGATATGATGGGTATTTGTAGGGTACATGTGGTTGACGACTTTTTTTTACCTAAAAGTGATGAAATGAAAAGGGTTTCTAAAGGAGATTTTCAACTTTCCACCAATATAAATTATGCTTTATTTTGAATTTAATAAATAATTATTATTCATTTTCTATTTGAATTACTACTAAAGTCCCGATTGATAGATTGATTGAAAAACATCTATAGCTTTCAAACAATATCATATTTTTGGAATCCAAAAAATGCATCACATTTTATGCTTCACATACTATAGGATTTAAAAAAGAAAATATGAATTTCATGAAGTTTTGACCAAGTTAAGGTGGCCAGACATACAATTTTTTATATTTTTTAAAAGTTGTAATAAAAAATTCATAATTAATTATTTACTTGGAAAAAAATTACAAAATAATATGCATCACATCTAGACATGAGTCTTTTACTTATTTCTAAAATATTATTAAAAAATATTATCATTTTATTGTGGTTAAGGTGGTTAGACAGACACCTACTTATTTTTCCACTGAAATTTAAGAATCTTGTTGCATTGAAATTTCAATTTTCACCAAATAGATTTTAAAAAAAAAACCTAGTAGTTTAGAAACTACATTAAATTTTCTACATATTCTATTCTTACATATTTTTGAAATAATATATATAACTTATTCAAATTTTTACGTCAAGTTGCCTAACTCTAATTTTTCTGAATTTTTTGCCACTTAAGGGCCCATTTTTTCCATGATGATCCTGCACATACCCTTACCTTGGAACTCCATACCTTGTGAATATGCATTCATATAGAAAATTTTCCACATTCCCATCTCTTGCAAATTGCAAAGCCTTAACTTCTACCCACTTTGTAAGATAATCCATTCATACCATTACATACTTCTTATTGTTTGATGTTGGTGAGATGGGGCCAATTAATTCTAACTCCCATTTATCAAATGGTGTTATTGCTAACTATGGATGCAATGGAATTTCATCTATCTTTTTTGGACTTCACATTCTCTAACACCTTTCACAACTCCTAGTGTACTTTATTTCATCCTTATGAAGAGTTGGCCAACAATGGCTAGTATTTAGAATCTTTAGTGATATCCTTTTTGCTATAAAGTTTCCCCCATATAGTTCATCATGTCATGATCTAAGGATATCATATACCTCATCTTATCTAATACATATTATCATTATATTATTTGGGTCTGTGTAGAATAAGTAACCATTTATCCATAAGTAGGGAAAAAAATTATGAACCAATTGTATCTTTTCTCTAGGTGAGAAATGAGGTGGTGTATGTCCTACTACTAGATAGTTGGAAATATCAACAAACCAAGATGTATATAGAGATAGGGAAAATAAATTCTCATTTGGGAAGGAATCATCAACATCTTTTGTTGATTGAGTTGGTAGCTTGGATAGAAAATCTGCCACTACGTTTTCTTTACCTAGCTTATCCACTATGGTGATGTCAAATTCTTGGAGTAATTAACAACCATCTGACAAGAATACCATTGAACATTGGTTTATTCATTAAATATCCGATTGTTGTGTGATAAATGTGTATGAAGACATGATATCTTGTGGTGTAGTGTCTGAACTTATTTATTGCATAAACAAATGCCAATATCTCTTTCTTTGTCACTATATAATTGAGTTCTACCCTTTGTAGATTCTTGTTGATATACTATATAGCATACTCTTTGTTGTCTTATGTCAAAGCACCGCCCCTATAGAAAAATCAGAAGCATTTGTATGGATGTGGAAAGGTAAGGTCCAATTTGGCCCTCTCAAGATAGGTGCTTTGGTCAATGTTTCCTTGAGTGCTTCAAAAGAGTGTTGAAAAATAGTTGTCCACTCAAATTATGCATCTTTTGTGAGTAAAACAAATAGTGGGGCTAAATTTTTTCTAAAGTCTTGAATAAATATTTTATAGTACCCAAGACATCCTAGAAGACTTCTAACATATTTTTGTCTTTAAGGCACATGGAGTGTTGAGATTACTTCAATTTAATTGGAATCCACTTGAATTCCATCTTTTGACATAAAATGTCCTAGTATAATTCCTTTTGTCATCATCATGAAATATTTTTCATGACTCAGTGAGAAAAAAATTTCTTAACACCTTTTTAGGACCTTGTCCAAGTTACCAAGTGCTTCATAATATGTACCCCCATAAGTTGTGAAATCATCCATGTATACTTTCATGGAATCATGTGCAAAATATGAGAAGATACTCACCACTTCCCTTTGTAAAGTGGTTGGAGCATTACATAACCTAAATGGTAGGAAAAAAATAAGCATATGTGCCCCAAGGGCATGTGAAAGTTGTCTTATCTTGATCCTTTGGAGATATCTTAATTTGGTTATAGCCACTAATTCCATCTAGAAAAGAGAAGTACTTTTCCCTAATAGTGAATCAAGTACTTGGTCAATAAATAGTAGTGGAGAGTGGTCCTTCCTAGTGGAAGCATTTAGTTCTCTATAATAAAAACACTCCAATTTTTTCCTTTCTTTAGTACAATGACTAAAGGTGACACCCATTGACTATTAGAAATAGGATAGATGAAGCTTGCATTAAGCAATTTTTTTAATTCTATTTTAACTATATCTCTAAGTGTAGGGTTCATCCTCCTTTGGGGTTTCCTTATGGTTTTAAAACCATCATTTATGTATATTCTATGCATACACAATGTTGGGTCAATCCCCTTCTTGTCACAGAAATCCCATGCAAAGGCTGTTACATGTACCTGCAACATAGTGGTTAGGGAGGTTTGTTGTGCAACAATTAATTCACTATTAACATTCAACATTTTACCTGGCATAATTTCCAAAGTATTGGATGTTGTTTAAAGTGATGAGAGGTCAAGTCCTACTATATCTAGGACACATTGTTGTGGTAGTAAAGTATGAAAAATTTGGGGGATTGACTAAGATGGACTGGCAAGGATAACATTTTGCAAAGGATCTTGAAAACATGTCAAGTAGTCTTGTTGCTACGGGTCCCTATCATAGTTATTTTGTATGATGTTTACTATTAAGTCATTCTAATTTGAAAATTAAAACACTTTCCAAGTTGTCATAGTTCATTTAGCAACTTTTATGACAACTAAAAGATAATTACAAATTGCCAATTAATAATTAAAAAACAAAGCAAGGTTGACACACTTTCTCAACAATGAAGAATAATGTGAATCGTGTATTGAAAATGATGAAAAGAGTACCATTAGAGGTAGCAAGACATCCTGTGGGTCTTAAAGAAGTTGTAACAGGTTTTGAAATGACAACTAGTGAATATGTAAAAATTCATTCCAGTGTTCAAGTTGTAGGAATTTGAGGTATGGGTGGATCTAGGAAGACCACTTTGGCAAAAGAATTGTATAATTAAAAAAATTCATTTATAGAAAAATCTAGTTTTTCATTTTTTTTTATTAGAAATTTTGCAAGCAAAAATGAGTTGCATATAAAAAGAGACACTGATGGAACCCTCAAAAATTTGTTCCATCTCAAACCCTTGTCACATTTTGATGTAGGGTTATTTTCTGAGGGTTCAGGGTTTTATTAATTATAAATGCTTGTAACATTATATTTGGTCATTGACTTCTTATTGCCTGTTGTTGGTCACTTTAAAGCCTCTTATTTCTATCACTATCATCGAGTGACTGATCCTTCTCACCTAGGCCTAAATGTCTTAATTTTATAAGGTTAAATAAAGGTCCCTTTTGGTATTTACATCCTTTGCATTATTATGACTTGGGAGTCTTTGATCCCTTTTTTATCTTGTCATCCTCAGAGGGTCCCCTTCATTAGAACAATTTATAAGCACGTGCCTAAAATTTTTCATTTAAGTCTCATCAGCCATCTTACTTTATCGCTCATCATTGATTACTTCAGAAGTGCATGTTTTGAATTGGTGATGAGCAATGAAGTGGTATTTCTTTGATATCACTCATCACAATTAGTTGTTGGAGCTCTTAATTTGAATGCACAATGAGTAATGTTCCTTGTATTGTTGAGGAATCACTTATCGCTAATGGCTTTTGAGCCTTCAATATTGTAATAGCAATGAGTGATGCCCCTAGGCCTTATGTTCTTATTTTCATCATGTATCACATATATGTTTTAAGTGCTAAGTTCCACATTAGTGATATGCAATACACAAATGTCACTATGAAGATCTCTCATCATGAATTGCTTGCAAACTATATGAGGAGAATTAGCGATGAGCGATGGCCTAATGTTTCTATATTTTTTCTCTCATCCTGGATTCATTCTTGAGCTTAATTTACAAAACCACAATGAGTGATGAGATTCTCTAAAATATTTCTTTTGCTAATGTGATAAGATCTTATGTGTGATGCCTTTTGTACCATTGATTTTCATGTAGGTGTACGTGTCTAAATCTGATTTCTTCATTGCATCTCTCATCACCGATAGGAAATAGGGTGCAAAGTTTGATTAGCGATGCATGATGGAAGGATGAATGTGATCAAGGATGGGCCATAGATCTAAAGGCTGATATTTCATCGTAGGGATGTTGACATCGCTAATGAGGCCAATGAAAGACAAGATGCATTTGTGATAGGCGATGGCCATTGCATGAAGAGGAAACATGGTAGAATCCTAAGGACTTCACATAAAGCAAAAAGGAAAGTAGCGAGATGACTGGAGAACCATTGACGTGATTTTGAAATAGGATGATCCAATGGACTAAGCTTCATCACAACAATAATTTCATCATTGATTGCACCCTAAAATCTAGGGAAGATCAGCGATGAGTGATGAAGTGTATAAGGAAATATTCTCTCTAAAAAATACTGGTCTTATATACTTCATTGATATTAATGGAACATGGATCAGTTTGGTGATACATGCTAATTCTCATATTTTTTATGATTAATCAAGATTAAAGGAAAATGTGGTAGCATTTGAGGTGGCATCGTTGTTTTCTAGGAACAAGTTGCTAATGGCTAAAAAATGATGCTCATGATCACTATAGGTGAAGTTTTAATTGTTTTAAGATCAATGACCCGAATTCAAAGTTGAGTTGTTAAGTTATCAACTCACTCACGCAAGGAGTTCTTGAATCATTAATTTTGTATGCTCAAAATTGTCTATTTAATGCAGGTTGATCACTATTCATTTGCACCATCTTTCTAGTCTACAGTGAATGTAAGGTGTAGTGTTAAGAAGAGTGAGAGGTTGTTTGTTTAATATTGAGTGTTCTTGTCCTGAGTAATTTGGTTTTAAATTCAAGGGTTCTCTAGTATGGTTAGGAATTTATGTGCTGGATTGGTTACACTTGTTTGCGTTTGTAGGTGTGTCTCCCTATACCTTTGTCTTAAATTGTTAAATTATACTTGTTCTGGGGGATGAGGAAAAATGGTATGACAATTTAGCCTATTAGAAGGTCTAGCCGACTCAATGTATTTGAGTGTCATGAGGATATATCTGAGAAAGAGGCTTGGGATTCTCCTAAGGTTTCAAAGGTTAAAAGGAGGGCTAGAGGTCATAAGAAGAAATCAATTGTGTAGAGTACATATAAGTTGAGAAATAGGACCATTCTGAGAGAAATGGTCAAGTTCAAAGGAATGGAAATGGCTTAGCTAGTGAAGAAGGCTAGGGAAAAAGATAAAAGTCATAGGGCCTACTTGGGAAAACAAAATTATCCTATTATGCTCTCTAATACACATTCAAAAATTGACTCAGGCTATGGCCAGTACCTTCTTTATTTGGTGCCATATGGGAGCTCTAACAATGACGTGGTGATGGTTCCTCCAATTTCATTGAGGATAAGGAGCATTGGGGCATTATCAAATGTCAATGACTTTGAATAGGGTCATCTCATTTTTTTTTTATGACACCATGGTATTTGCATAGGAGGTATTTGTTTCAACATGTCCGTGGTTTGTCTTTTCCTCTTCCATGTTGATGTGGAAGTCCTTTGGATGATATGATATGGAATATTTTTTGTTCAACACAGACATGGTGAAAATGACTAATGGTATCCTACAAGTGTATTTTTTTGTCCTCCCCTATTCCCAAATGATTGCATAAAACCACTTGGGGAGTTCTTTGAGGAATTAGTTGAAATTAGGTTTTTGAAATGAAATGAAATTAAAATTGTAACTAGTCAGATGCTTGCTGCTCCCTTGTTTATAAAGGGGATTGCATGGCTGATAAAAGTGAGTTCAAAATTTTTGAGTCCAATATAGGTCAAGGTGAATGCTATGCTCTTGGAGCAGATAGAATGTAAATAGATACATTAGCAAATATATCTGAAGCTAATCTAGGGTGAAAGTTGTATTGTACGAAGATCTCAAATATGGTTTTACAAAGTATTATCAGCAATTAAAAGAATATTAGTTCTAAAATATTGATCTCCTATGTATCTTTCTTCTAAATTATGAATGAAGTTAAGTATAATTTCATTTTTCTTCTATCATTTGCACCGAATGAATGGGCTTGTTTTTTGCTTCAGTTCAATGAGTTGATTAAATGCTAAAATGAGGCCATTAGTTTGTGGGAAATGGATATAGGATTTGGTAAGGAAGCAATATTTTAAAACATAGTGAGTTAGATGCTACAAAGTGGCATGCTAATAGTCCATTAATTTTTGATGTTCAATCATAATTGTATTACTAATTTGATGCAAGTTATGACTCCATTATTCCCTCAGATAGGGAACCGGTTGTTTTATTAGTTTATCTCATGGATGTCTAAGCTAGTAATGAATTTGGCCGAGGATTTGAAATGGAAATAAATTCTTAAATATACTTTAAATTGCACTGCACCAACCTTCAAGTATCAGCGTATTCCCTGAATCAAATAGCAATTTCATAACAAGTCTGCGAAGCCTTAGATGATGTTGGTTTCTTAAGGAATACATCTATGAGGAAATGGTCTTGATTAAGTTGAAATATTATGAGCATAAGTAGGATTACCCTCCTGGGTCTCATAGAGCCCAAAGAGAAGAAGTGAAGTTCTGAATGCTTCACTTAAGTGTTGGTCAATCCTCAACCTTGTTGATAATTGAGTTCTAGCAGATTCATAGGTAAGGATTGAGATTAAGTTTGGTTCTTAAAAAATAACCAACATAAATGGTGACTTTGTTGGGGAACTACTTGGGAAAATATTTTTAGTCCAATAGCTTGCCTTGATAGATTCACAAACGTTCTAGATACAAAGTTCTCACTAATAGTGAGTGGCAACTCTGAAGAACTTTGTACCAATAAGAAAAAGAGAGTGAAAGATGAATAATCTCAAAATGGAATCAACTAATGGAATTTCCTTCATATGGTTGAAGTTTCATCCTCTACGAAGGAAAAGAAAACTCTATGCGATGAACCTAATACAATGTGATATCTACAAATATATCTAGGTATTTTCCCTTTTTGTTTTGACTTGAAAGAAGAATTAATTGTGTATAAGAGACATTTTAGAGATATGGAAGAAATAGTTTATTCCTAATTCAATGAGTTAAAGCACTAAGGCATGGAATAGTTATGGTCATATTGCATACATCTGAGTTAAATTTTTTAATAACCTTAATGAAATGTAAGAAGTATAATTACTTTTGTGATATGCCTTTCAAATATTGTAAAGGCATAAATTGCACTTGATTTGTGCATTTACGATAGGGTTAGTATTTAAAGAATGAATAGAGATACAAACGAGATGTATTGTTCCCCTGTCTTCTCTGGTAAAATGTCAAATACAAATAAGCCAGTCATGCAGCTCCTAGAATACCCACAAAGGAAGTTCTCTATTGAGAGATATAAATCTTTAAGCTTTGGAGATATCATAGTTTTCCCTAACAAGATTCCTAATGATATTAGGAAACATTTTCAAAAGTTTGCAAGGTGGAAATCCAAGTCAACTTATAAGCACTTAAATGCATTCATAGATGTGATGGGTGACTTTGAAATAAATCATGAGGATGTTGTCATGAAGTTGTTTGCTTAGTTAGTAAAAGAAGATGCCTGAGACTGGTACTCATATTTACCAGAAGGTTCTATAGTTTCATGGAATGCCTTTATGATAGAATTTATCGAACAATTTGGTGAAAGGATTAGTCCAAATGAGGTAAGAAGAAGATTTAGGGAAATCAAACAAGAGGAAGAAGAGTTAGTCTCTTCTTCTACTCTCATATTCATGAGAGTAGTAAATGATATTCATGAGTATTTAAGGCCTAGTGATGCAGAATTTTGACTTACATATCTAGGTACTTTTGACAATAAAATGAGTTATTTGATAAGGGATAAGGAACCTACAACATTGCAGCAGGTTTATTGTATTGCTATGGATATAGAAAATACTATTAAATACTCAATGATGAAAGGGTATATGGATGCACATGTTTGTCCCCCTGGTACACATTATAAAGATGAAGTAAATAGGAAAGAAAAGGATGATTAGCATAATGGTAATATGGATGATTCATTTTTTTCATCCTCACAACATATTAATCTTGACTAGAGTCAAGATAACTTTCAACAATGTTCAGATAATAATGATCAAGAATTGATAATTCAGAAATTATCTATCATGAAAAGGAGTAAAGAGGAATCACCATATGAGTTACTAGCAAGATTTTTGGATTCCTTGTTAGAAATCCCTAAGAAGATAAGATCTGAGAATTCAATCTACATTGATTTGTTCTATGACATTTATGAACTAGGGCCTAGTACCTTGCATTAGGAATTAAAACCTCAGTACTTTGATCAAATAATTTATTCAATCATAATTGTTGAGTAAGCAAAGCATGATTATGAACAAAATGTGAGGTTTCAAAATGACAAAAATGATACCCTTAAAAATGGCAATCGTGATGGTGTAACATGCTATCATCACTGCCCAACTATTTTGGCCATTTGACAGGCCTGAGCCATCTATATTTGAGTCATTATGATGTATTGAAGATGTCAAATTCTTGTAAGAATCTCACACTCTTGCAACATCTTCATTTAAATAATTGTGTTGATCTCACCTTACAGTTCGACATCCTGGAAAACATGACCAAGCTCAATTATTTGAATCTTGATTGTTGCAGATGATTGGAGTTGCCTTGTCACTATTGGTAGGTAGAGGTACAGCCACACAGAGTCACTGTTGTGACAAGATGGAAAAAAGAGACAAAACAAATAGAAAATGCACAAAGACAACACACCAAAAAAACTATGAGAAACATAAATTAAATTTTCATATATTCCTCATTTTTTTTCAAAATACAAAAACAACAAAGTATATTCTCTTTTTTAGACAACAAAATAAAACTTAAGATTTTTGGAAAAATGTCCAATACGACGGTGCTACACTCACACCTCAACAACTGTAACTCTAGAGCTATAATCCTATAGTTGACATTGTCACTTTTCTATGTCTGATAAACATTCTCTCTGTGTTGTTGTTGTCTCCTTTCCTTCTACTAAAACATTCTCTATTGTTGTAGGTTCAAAACTCCAATAAAAAGCTAACTAACACTATTCTCATGAAAACATTCTTTTAGTTTGTATTAGCAAACTCAAAAATGAGCGTTACATTTCAAAATTCAAATTTACCTAACTTCATTTATTGCTATAGGCTACAAGTTTACGTTGGTTGTTGTAAGTCAAATACTGCTACACGAAGATTATGTGGGGCAGGGGAGAAAGTTTGCAACTGTAGATACTCTAACAAGGATTAATAAATATTTCCAACACCCCCCTTTAATCCAAAGTTATATTTTATTTTGCAATTTCCTTTTGGAGTTGATCTCCAAAGCTATCCACCATGCCAAGCCTATCTCTTTGGCATTCAAATCTTTTGGTAATCCTTGGTGAAGATATTGGTGAGCTGCTACTTGAATCTACAATATTGTAATTCTATCTCACCTTGTTCTACCAATTCAGACCTTATGAAATGATATCAGATCTCAATAAGTTTGATTCATCCATGGAAGACTAGATTCATTTTCAAAGCTATTGAGGACACATTGTCACAATGAATGATTGTGTTGTCTTCTTGCTATTGTTGTAAATCTACAAGCATCCTCCTCAACCAAATAGCCTGACATGATGTTGCATTTGTTGCTATGTGCTCAACTTTTGTTGTGCTAAGAGAGACAATGTGATTTTCTTGGATTCCCATGAGATTGCACCCAATCCAATGTTGAAGACATACACTGATGTACTCTTTCTATCATCTACATTTCCTATCCAATCACTATTTATGAAACCTTCATTAATATCAACAAAGTACATAAGACCGATATTTTTTAGAGAGAATATTAATGAAGGTTGATATTTCATTGTGGGGATGTTGACATCGCCAATGAGGTCGATGAAGGATGAGATGCATCCATGATAGGTGATGGCTATTGCATGAAGAGGTAACATGGTAGAGTCCTGAGGACTTTACATAAAGCAAAAGGGAAAGTAGTGAGATGACTAGAGAACCATTGATGTGGTTTTGAAACAAGATGATCCAATGGACTAAGCTTTATCACAACAATACTTTTATCACTGATTGCACCCTAAAATTTGGGGAAGATCAACAATGAGTGATAGTGTATAAGGAAATATTCTCTCTAAAAAATACCGGTCTTATGTACAACGCCAATATTAATGAAGAAATCAATTTTGTAGAGTTCATACAACTTGAGAAGCAATACCATTCTAGGATAAATGATCAAGTTCAAAGGCAAGGAACTGGCTCAGCTAGTGAAGAAGGCTAGGAAAAAGATCAAATTCATAGGGCCTACTTGTGTAAACACAATTATCCTATTGTGCTCTCTAATACTCCTTCAGACGCTAAAGGTGACACTGACTCATGCTATGGCCAGTACCTTCTTTCTCTGGTGCCATATGGGAGCTTTGGAAATGATGTGGTGATGGTCCCTCTAATTTCATTAAGGACAAGGAGTAGTTGAGAATTCTCAGATGTTGACAACTCTAAATAGGATCTCCTCCTTGTTTTTGTTTTTGATGACACCATAGTTTTTTACATAAGAGGTATTTGTTTCAACATGTCTATGGTTTGTCTTTTTCTCTTCCATATTGATATGGAAGTCCTCTAATTGATATGATATAGAATCATTTTTGTTCAACATGGACACGGTGAGAGTGACTAATGGTATCCTACACATGTGTTTTTTTTTGTCCTCCCCTATTCCCAAATAATTGCATAAAAACAGCCCGGGGAGTTCTTCAAGGAATCAGTTGAAATTAGGTTTTTGAAATGAAATGAAATTGAAATTTTAACGCAATCGGATGCTTGTTGTTCCCCTATTTATAAATGGGATTTCATGGCTGATAAAAGCAAGTTCAAAATTTTTGAGTCCAATATAGGTCAAGGTGCATGCTATGCACTTGGAGCAAATAGAATGTAAATAGATACATTAGAAAATATATCTGAAGCTAATCTATGGAAAAATTTATACTCTATGAAGATCTCAAATATGGTTTTACAAAGTAATATCAGCAATGAAAAGAATATTAGTTCTAAAATATTGCTCTCTTGTGTATCTTTCTTATAAATCATGAATGAAGTTGTTAAGTATAATTTCATTTGTCTTCTGTCATTTTCACCAAATGAATGGGCTTGCTTTTTGCTTTAGTTCAATGAGTTGATTAAATGCTAAAATGGGGCCATTAGTTTTTGGGAAATGGATATAGGATTTGGTAAGGAAGCAATATTTTAAAACATAGTGAGTTAGATTCTACAAAGTGGCATGCTAATAGTCCATTAATTTTTGATGTTCAATCATAATTGTATTACTGATTTGCTACAAGTTATGACTCCATTATTCCCTCATATAGGGAATTGTTTGTTTTATTAGTTTATCTCATGGATGATTGAGTTAGTAATGAATTTGGCTGAGGATTTGAAATGGAAGTGAATTCTTAAATATAATTTAAATTGCACTTCACCAACCTTCAAGTATCAGTGTATTCCCTGAAAGAAATAACAATTTCATAACAGATCTTCCAAGTCATAGATGATGTTGGTTTCTTAAGGAAAACATATGTGACGAAATTCTCTTGATTAAGTTGAGATATTATGAGCATAAGTAGGATTACCCTCCTGGGTCTCATAGAGCCCAAAGAGAAGTGAAGTTATGAATGCTTCACTTAAGTGTTGGGAAATCCTCAAACTTGTTGATAATTGAGTTTTGGTAGATTTATAGGTAAGGATGGATATTAAGTTTGGTTCTTAAAAAATAACCAAAAAACACCTCCTTAAATATTTTGGGTATAAATTCAATGACCAACCATTTGAAAATATAGATAAAGGAGAGATGATTCTCTCTTATTATTTAAGATCTCTTCCTGTATTTTTCATTTTGGATAATATAGATTATAGGGATCAACTAGAAGCTTTATTGTCAAAAAAGGCTAGCCTTGCATCTAGGAGTTTGGTCATTGTTACAACACAAGACAAGGAAGTCCTCAAAGGTTGGGGCATCTCTTGCATTTATGAAATGAATTCAATGAATTAGTCTCATGCCAGCAACTCTCCATTATTGGGATTCAAGAATCTTGTTGAAGAATTTGTAAGTGCTAGTCATGGGTTACCTTTGTATTTAAAGGTGTTTGTAGCTCAGCTTTATGGTTTCTCTAATAAATATTTATGGAAGGATATATTACATTAAATTTGAACAATATTTCCCCAAGATATTACAAATAGGTTGACAATAAGCTATGATGCTTTTGTGTAGAACTAATGAGTGCCATTGCTATATGGGAAGCATCAGGTTGGAGTAGTTTGTGGGTTTGGTAGAGGTTTGAAAATAGGTTTCTTGTTGAGATTTTTGATGAAAATGAGATAAGAATGCATGACCACCTAAGAGATTTAGGAAGAAAAATTGCAAGTACTTCTCCACCTTATTATTTATGGTCTCCAGATAAGTTTATGGTTATTGACAATAAAGAGGAGGTGAGGTTAAATAAGTTTTTTTTTTGCTACTAGAAAATTAGAAATCATGGCATTGAAACTTTTTTATATTTTACTTTTTTGGTCAGTTTGTATGTTTACCTTGTTACTCTTTCCTTTTTCTATCTAGATAAGAGGAATGATATTGAATGCAACAACTAATGGCATTCACAAGTTTCCTAGCTTCTTGTTGAAATCAAGATTTTTCCTTTATAGATTAAAAGTTATTATGGTGTGAAAAAAATATGGGGGCTATTTAGACATTGGAAAATCATCAAGAGAGTTGGCATGGATTAGTTGCACCAGAATTGAGCATAGAAATTTTCCATCATGGATGACATTGAAAAATTTAAATTTTTAGAACTTCATGACTACCTTGAGATAGTAGGCTTGTGGAAGGATGGAGTGGAAGTAAGTATTTTCCTCTACAATTCTCTACAATCTTTATTAAATATTCTTTCCAATATTTATATGCCCCTTGATTAAATTGAAAATTGGTTGTAGGCTCTAGTGTAGTTAATATTGTTGATTATTTCTTCATGCTATCAATTTCAAGGGTTTCTAAAGTCCATAAGATATCTTCAGAATTTGAAAAAGATATCCATGTCTTACTGTAAATTGAAGAGTTTGCTAGAGGAATTTGATCATCTTCAATCACTGGAGCACTTGTAGTTGCAATGGTGTAACATGCTATCATCACTACCCAAATTTTTTTGTCATTTGATAGGCCTACTCCATCTAGATTTGAGTAATTGTGATGCATTGAGGATGTTGCCAAATTCTTGTAAGAAGCTCACACTACTGCAACATCTTCATTTAAATAATTGTACTGATCTCACCTTACAGTTGGACATCCTAGAAAACATAACCAAGCTCAATTATTTGAATCTTGATTGTTGCAAACGATTGGAGTTGCCTCATCAATGTTGGCAGGTAGCGGTGCAGCCACTCAGAGTCACTGTTTTGATAGGATGGACAACATAGACAAAACAAGTAGACAACACAACAACAAAAAATATGACAGACATGAATTAAATTTTCATATGTTCCTCATTTTCTTTCAAAATACAAAAAATATAGAGTATATTCTCTATTTTAGACAACAAAATAAAACTTAAAATTTTTGGACAGATGTCCAATATGAGGGTGCTACACTCACACCTCAACAATTGTAACTAGCTACAATCCTATAGTTGGCGTTGTCACTACCCTACATCTGATAAACACTCTCTATGTGTTGTTGTTGTCTCCTTGTCTTCTACTAAAACATTCTTCTGTTGTTGGAGGTTCAACACTCCAATACAAAAAACTGACTAAAACTATTCTCATGAATATATTCTTTTTGTTTGTATTAGTAGGCTAAAAAATGAGCATTACATTTCAGAATTCAAATTTACCTAACTTCATTTATTGCTACAGGCTGCTAGTTTACGTTGTTTGTTGGATGCCAAATACAATTGTAAGAAGATTATGTGGGGCAAGAGACAAAGTCTCGTACTATAGATCCTCTAACAAGGATTAACAAATATTTCCAACACTCCCCCTTAATCCAAAGTCGGATTTCATTTTGCAATTTCCTTTTGGATTTGATCTACAAAGATATCCACCATGCCAAGCCTATCTGTTAGGTGTTCAAAACTATCTTTCGGTGAGCCTTGGTGAAGATATCGGTGAGCTTCTACTCAGATTTGTAATATCATCTTCTTGCTATGTTGTAAATCTACAAGGATCCTCCTCAACCAAATAGCCTGACATATTGTTGCATTTTCTGCTATGTGCTCAACTTCTACTGTACTGAGAGAGACAATGGGCAGCTTCTTGGATGCCTATGAGATTGCACCTGATCCTATGTTGAAGACATGCACTAATTAATATGCTCTTTCTATCATCCACATTTCCTTCCCAATCACTATTTGTGAAACCATCCAACTTAAATTCATTATATGCACCATACATGATGTCATAACCCGTTGTTCCATTGACATACCTCAAAATTCTCTTTCCTGCTTACCAATGTGCATCCTTAGGTTTCTCCATGAACCTAGAAATTAGACTAACTGCATACATTAAATCAGGCCTAGTTGATATCAAATACATCAAACTTCTAACCATGCTCTTGTAGAGGGTTGGTTTCACATCATTGTTGTTGTCATTCTTGCACATTTTTAGACCTATTGTTGTTGGTGTGGGGGAAGGTTTGTTGTATGAGTTTTAAACCTTCTTAAAATTTGTTGGCATAGTTAGTTTGTGAAATATTAATCCTATGCACTATTTGTTGAACTTCAACACTAAGGAAATACTTCAACAAACCCAAATCCATCATCTCAAATTCATTTTTCATCACCATTTTAAAATCAGCAATTATGTTGTCACTATTACCAGTAAAAATCAAATCATCTACATACAAAACAACAATTTAAATATCACCTTGAGCTACTTTGATGTAGAGTGTGGGCTCATTGTTGCTCTTGTTAAATCCATTGCTCAATAGATAAGATTCTATTCCAGTGTACCACGCCCAAGGTGCTTGTTTTAGAACATAAAGAGCTTTCTGGAGCCTATACACCTTGTTCTCTTGCCCTAGGACTTCATAGCCATGCGGCTGCTCCACATACACTTCCTCCTTCAACATTCCATATAAGAACCTACTGACTTTACATCCATCTGAAAAAATTTCCATTGATGTTGTGCTATAATTTTTAATATTGTTCACACTGTTTCTAGCCTTGCAACTAGTGCATAAGTCTCATCATAGTCTATTTCAAGTTGTTGTTTGTATCCTTTGACAACTAGCCTTGCTTTATGTCTTTCAATTTTTCCTTTAGTTGTACACTTGGTCTTATAGACCCACTTCACTCCAATCACTTGTTTACCCTTGGGTAAATCGGTCAGCTCCCATGTTTTGTTCCTCTTTATGGCCTCCAATTCTTCATCCATGGCCTTGCACTTCTCTTCTTTCACCGCTTCCTGAAAGTTTGTTTGATCACTATAGGAGAATAGTGCAAAATCCAAATTTTCATCAAAATCAACATGCCTATAGTTGTCATAAATCTCCCTCACACTCTTTGTCTTATGTGGCATCAATGATGTGAGTGTAGGGTCAAAATTATCTTTCAAGCTGCTACTACTCTAACCTCTGGAGCTACTGTACTACTAACTATCAGAGCTAATTCTCTATTGTACTCTAGGGCTACTACTCTGTTGTCTTTGTTTAGAGTTGTTGTTCTGTTGAACACTGTTAGAGTTATTGTTCTACTGCACATTACCGAAGCTATTGTTTTCTAATGATATATGGTAGTTTCTTCCTGAGCTACTACTCTCTTGAGCTCCCCCTATGTTGCTATCATCCAAAGCTTCTTCATCATCAAAGGGTATCGTGAATGAAATACCTGTGGTGTCATCCATCGTTCCAACCCATGCTTCATTTTAAATAAATAAAACATCTCTACTGATCACTACCTTCTTGGTGATTGGATTATACAATTTATAGGATTTTGACTCTTCACTATCCTATGCAGATGCATTCTTCTCCTTTATTATCAAATTTTTTCCTCTTCTCTTTTGGCATGAATGCATATGCCACACACCCCAATATCCTTAAGTGCTTAGCAATCCATTTATTATTTTTCCAAGTCTCTTGTGGAATTCTATCATAGACAACTTTTGTGGGGCACCTATTAAATAAATAGACTATTGTTGCTACAACTTCACCCCAAAATATGTGTGACAACCCTTTTGCTTTCACCATACTTGTTGTCATATCTTGAATAGTCCTATTTTTTTTCTCAACCACTCCATTTTTCTATGGAGTATACCTAGTTATGAATTGTTTATGAATGCCCTCATTCCTACAAAAACTCAAATATTCTTTGAAGATGTACTCTCCCCCTCTATTTTTTCTAAGGGCTTTGATATAGTGACCACTCTCCTTTTCAATTGCTGCCTTAAACCACTTAAAATTTTCAAAGGATTTCGATTTGTTTTTCAAAAAATAGACCCATATTTTTTTGCTATAATCATCTATGAATGTCATGAAATATGTGTTTCCAACTAAAGTGGGGGTTTTCATGGGTCTACACAAATCTAAGTGCACTCATTCAAGAGGTGCTCTTGCTCTCCTAGAATACCCGGATTGAAATGGTTGCCTACGTTGTTTTCCTTTAAGATGCAAGCCTCACACTTTCCATCAGGTTCTACAATAAATGGTAAACCCCTAACAATTCCTTTCCTATATAATAAACTCAAACTAGAAAAGATTAAGTTCCCATACGTTGAATGCCAGAGTTTGGATGGGTCTTTGATGACTATTCTGAATACATACTATTGTGAGTGTTGACAAACATTGTTGTTGTTGTCCTTTTGTTGTGTCTATCACAAATACTATGTGCATCCTAAGATGAAACAATCTGTTTCTTTTCATCTACATGACTACCATCACTCTCTTGCTACATCTGCTATCAAATATCTTGCACTCTCCATTATCCATCAATATTTTGTAACCATTTTGGACCATTTTTCTAATGCTCAAAATATTATGCTTTATGTCGAGGGCATAATAGACATCTTGGATTTGCTGCCTCTCACCATTCTTTGTTTGGATGTTGACTACACCTTTTCCAATGATGGGAACCTTCTCATCATTTCCCATTTTGATTTCAGTTTTTATATTGCTATCAATGGAGGTAAAAAAGTTATTGTTACCACTCATGTGTTTGTTGTATCCACTGTCCAAGTACCATACTGTATAGTCCCAAAATTGCACCCCTTGCAATTTTGCATAGATTCTTGCATCCACTTTAGTGTCCACTCCCTTAGCATTTGTGTAGGCTCATTTTAAGCCCCTACATCAGCCTCTTTTCCCTTCTTGGGATGCTCCAACACCCCTTTTCAGTAGCAAGCCTTCATACATCAGCTTTACATTGAACTTTGTCACTTTCTCGTTCACGTCATTTTGTAGTGTGACGTGTCTAGACACTAGTGTGTCGTGCAGACATCCGCACACCGCGCTAGCATCTTGTGATGTTTCAATGCTCAAACGACTGCCTCCATGCATGTTTTCCTCTTTTCAATGAGTTTTTTTGGTGGTAACAGTTGGGAGCACTTGAAAATGGCTCAATAAGCTTCTTCTCTCTTCTTAAAAGTAGTCTTTTCACTCCATTTGCATTTTCTAACTTTTCTAACTTCTTCTAGCTCCATTTTTCCAACTTCTAGCTTCACTCCTAACTTCTCTTCTTCTCCCATCTCTCTCTTGCTTGTATAGCTCCATTGCTTGCTACAATAGCATTCTCCAAAGATTTCACAACTCCTTTTGCAACACACTCTTGCCTCTTGTAGCTATCTTGCTTTCCCCCTTTGTAACCCCTTTGGTTCGTGCAACTTCATCTCCCTTGCTTCATGCTTTTGAGCATATCAAAATTTCATATCTTCCCTCTCTTGCATTCTTACTCCGTGATATGGGTTCTCCTCCATGAGCGGGGTTTGTTTTTATCACATGCTTACTTGGTGGTGCAGGTTCTACTCCTGAGTGGGTTTTGCTTTCACCACACACTTTTTCCATTTTGGTTCATCTCTCTCTTTCTCTTTGGATATCCATGGAGGTAGGAACACCAAAACGGGGGTTTGACTAAGGTAAACCCCTATGCAGTTCCAACATCTTCCCCAGATATCGTACATGGAGGTTTTGAAGATATTCATCTTGCTAGAGGCTTCATTGCTTACATGGTTGTGAGCTCTTTCTTTCTCCTCTTTATCTTTATCATTTACTTTGCTTTAGCTTCATTTCTATCACTTTCTATTACTTTATCACATACTATAAATTCTCAATAATTAGAGAAGAAGTAGTCATGTAGGAATTCTCTATAATATTCTCACTTTTTGGTTCATATGAGACACTAGCGTTCCTTTGAGATGCCAACGCGTTGTGCTGTCATCTATATTCTGCATTGTCCTTTGGCCGAGAGCTTGCCAAATTTTCTAGAGAATATTTGTAACCTACTCTTTCAGATTCTAAAACTTTCGTTGTTGTTATTGAGGTATATTAGGGTAGTTCTCCCCATGAATCTCTCTGAATAAAGAGAACTCGTGATTATCAAAACCCCTTATTCTACATTTTGGTGAACCTGATGTGAAGAGAAAATCTTCTGAAAAACTAGGAATTATTTATTTATTTATTTATTTTTATTCAAGGGGTAAATTCTTTTGACCGAAGCTATGAACTGGAATACAACCATTCAACAATACCACCCCAATGGGGTTTGAACCTTGGTGGCAAGAACAACAATACCACCTTTAAACCAACCAACCATGCCAATACCGACAAAAACTAGGAATTTATTTACCACTACTTAGCGGGGTCATAACTTTTGACTTGGTGCTCGGAATTCAAAAATTTTTGCACCGTTGGAAAGGTCTCCTAGAGAACTAGTTTAATCCATAAAATACTAGTGCCTTCGGTAGTCAAATTTTAGGGACCGACGCAAGTTCTAACCTCAAATTACGCTCTGAAGACCTTTGAAAACACGAATTACTAGAACATAGAAAATACCAAAAAAATCATAATGAATTTAATATCTTCTTTTATTAGCTCAATATCTAGTTTTGTTCAAAATGTTAATGATATTCCATTTCATGCATTTGATAATGACTTGGCTTTTCCCATGTCACTTGGTGTCTTTGATCCTTCTCATGAGAATCCTTCTATTTTGAAGGATATCTTGTTACAAGAAGATGAAATCATTGATACCTTTCTCAATGTTACTCTACCGTCTATTCATTCCAATGAACTCTCTTCTAGGGATGATGCATTTTTGAACGATGAACCTCCTTCCCCATATGATTCTCCTTGGATTGATGTTGAGAATATGTATTCGAATAATTGTTCTACTAGCTGTGATGATTCTGTAAATGTAATATATGTCTCTGCTGCCCCTCAAAGGCCTAAGAGACTAGTTATTTATATGACTCCAACTAGTCCTTCTTCTAAAATAATTTTTTATATTGATGGTGTTGCATTTGATGGTGGTTCTCCTAATCTTCCTAAGGCTCCCTCTTATAGGGCGATAGACCCTACTTATGAGAATAAAATGAGTAAACAACCAAACTTTCCTCAAGCACCTAAACCTACGACTAAAGTGTTGGCAAGACACACTGTACAAGTCATATGGTGTTGTAA